>LPNX011038973.1:101897-139363 GCA_001517045.1 Pseudotsuga menziesii
AGTCAATTATCTATTGACTTGACTCGAGGTGAAGGAAAAAGACAAATGAAACCAAACCTAGTCAATTATCAATTCAATTGACTCAAGGTAAAGCAGTGAGAACCTGATCAATTATCAATTCAATTGACTCAAGGTAAATGAGTGCTTGTACTCTCTTTTAATGATAATTGACAGCGTCTGTTATCATTAAAAGAGACAAATCAATCGTTGACTTTGCTCCTCCTCCGTCCGATGGAGGGAGGTTTGCGCCATAGCTAGCTTATTCCCTAGTCAATTATCTATTGACTTGATTCGAGGTGAAGGAAAAAAACAAATGAAACCAAACCTAGTCAATTATCAAGTCAATTGACTGAAGGTAAAGCAGTGAGAGCCTGATCAATTATCAATTCAATTGACTCAAGGTAAATGAGTGCTTGTACTCTCTTTTAATGATAATTGACAGCGTCTGTTATCATTAAAAGAGACAAATCAATCATTCGAATCAACCCAAATTAGTGATCCATCCTATCGACGTAGTACAAAGGAGTACGAATTTCTATTATTCAAAGATAAGAAACCCATCAAGACAAGTCGATCATCCATCTGCGTGCGGTATAGGGCTGAGAAAGAAGACACGTCAGTCATCCATCCAAAGGCTGTAAGAATTTCTATTATTCAAAGATAAGAAACCCATCAAGACAAGTCGATCATCCATCTGCGTGCGGTATAGGGCTGAGAAAGAAGACATGTCAGTCATCCATCCAAAGGCTGTAAGAATTTCTATTATTCAAAGATAAGAAACCCATCAAAACAAGTCGATCATCCATCTGCCTGCGGTACAGGGCTGAGAAAGAAGACACGTCAGTCATCCATCCAAAGGCTGTAAGAATTTCTATTATTCAAAGATAAGAAACCCATTAAGAGAAGTCGATCATCCATCTGCGTTCGGTATAGCGCTGAGAAAGAAGACACGTCAGTCATCCATCCAAATGCCTTCAGATCGACTTTCAACTCGTCGGTCTTCAAGTCAAGACAATCCATCGTATGATCGTCCCTTCAAGACAAGCGAAACATCCATCCCCGTGGGGCAGTGGACTGAGAAAGAAGACAAGTCAGTTGACTACGCTCCATCTATATTTTCATGGTGAGTTGCAGCATAACATTTCCATTCTGGTTGGTTTGAGAGTCCAAGGCTTGGAGAAGAAAAAGTGAATGAGATTGTACATCAAGATACTATTGGAGATTGATACATCAAGATTGCTAAACTTTGTGAAGAGAGCTTGTGATGCATAAATCATAGATTTACACACTTTTGGTATAGATTTATGTTGCAATTTTTTGTTGGAAAACTTGTTCAAAATGAAGGGATTTGAATTAAAAAAAAATTTCAAAATAACGTGAAAGCTCTTTATCCTAGGTTATATTTGACGAAGAATTTGTATTATACTGACAAATATGATCCATAAATCATAGGAGTCTATACCTTTCCACTCTTTTCCACAAGGTTAGAGCTAGTAATCACCTATGGTGTATGGTGTAACCCTAAGTGCCAAGCATTAATTGGCAATCACCTCTAGTAAAATGGTAACTTGGTAGCAATTAAAGCATATATTGAATATATATTGTAGTAATCTAGTAGACTCATATCAAATAAATGCATTAATGATGGTTTTGTTTTAATAGGCTATCATAGTTGAAAGAACATGCTTCAAATAGTTAAGGTAGCTTGACAAATATTCATTCTCAAATCCCAACTAGTCTATGTGTAAGGTCAATAAGTAATGTATTAATAGAGAATACAGTCACATAATATTGAATTAAAATATGCATTGGATGATCATAAATTAGAATTAGAATCGATTCACAAAAAATTTTGGAATATGTGTCAAAAGATGAAACATAGACAACCGGATTACCTTTTGAAATATATAACTTTTATTTATGAAAAATAGGTATAACTACCCCAAATTGTCGCTCTTCTAGTATTCGTGTTATTTTTTCTCTAAAACATAATGCATATGTTCGCGCTGGTCCACCTGTTTGGTATGTAAATTGTCAAATTTTGTGAAAACAAATATGTAGAGTCATAGGTTATAGGTGAATCTTGCGCAGGGTTATTTTTCCAAAATTTTAGAAGTTAATTATATATATTTTTTTAAAATTAAGGAAGTGAGTGAAGCTCTAAAATGACATGGTCGATTGTCGATCCACCTTATCATGGTATGAACATATCAATCATTTTTTTTAGTTTGTAGGTATTTCTGTATTCTTGTGTCGGTTCTTTCCCATTTATGAAATAGGTGATCCAGTCAAAAGTTATAGCTGAAATAAATGACCTATGTTTTATACAAATTTGACACAAATGCAATTAGAAATAGAAAACAATAACAGATTTATTAAAAAAATATGTAGTTAAAATCAACACATAGAGCTTGACAAGTGCGTATAGTTTCATCAGTAGTGCACAATTGGAGCATATGGAGAATGAAGGATGAAAAACATGAATCTACAGAATTGGGTGTGTTTTGCTAAAACTCAGTGTGATCCTTAAGGTTTGGGATTCTGAACCTAGCACCAAACCTATAAGGGATCCAAAAAAAACTGAATTTAAGGGTACATAGATGTAGAAGCGTACATGCATACTAGCACTCATGCATATTATCTCGTATGCATACTAGCGTTCATGCGTACTAGTGTGTACATGTACTAGTGCACACATGTTATTTTATACAGTCTCTTTTGTTTATTTTATTCTCCCTAAATCCCCCCTCCCTCTTTATAACCCCACTCCCCCTCCATCTCTATAACCTCACCACCCCTCTCTCTTCCTATCCACCCAATACCCCCTCTCTCTTCCTCTCCACTGAATCCCTCCTCTCTCCCTCACCCTCTTTCTCCTTAACCACGAGGATTAGGAGTTTAGGCATCATTTCCATTAATAACACCTAAATACATGACATAGGATCTCTCAAGGCTAGCCTTATTCCAATTATGAATATGGGTGTGGCCATTCTAAGTTCTTGGATTCTAGGTTTGAGTGTTTGAGCCCTATACATGGTTCAGGGACACAACCTGGTCTTTATGCCCCAAGTTCAAGAACGACTCCTTAGTGTAGTAGACACAACCTCTCAATCATATCCTTGGCTATGAGTAGCGATACTAATGCTATAAGGAATGTATGATCACTAGGTATAGGTTTGAGGGTCTTAGATATGGAAATCCTTGTACAACAAAATTGTCGACACACAACTATGCAAGAAACTAGTACTATGGTGAAGAGAGCACACGCTTCAAAAATTATCTTTGGAAATAATGTTGAAAAATTAGAACATATATAAGACAACTGAAGGTAACAAATGGATCGGTTTTAAAGATAAGAAATTTGCCTGCCATAAGTCCTACATATAGGAGGTAAACCTACATTGCGATGTCCTTCATGGAAATGGAATAGAAACAACGAAGTAAGATATTGGAACATAGATAGGGAAAGACAATATAGCCCCAAAAAAGGGTCAAGCCTATGTTCGGCTAAGATGCTACAATGGTAGGTTAACTATTTTACTAGTCAGTAAACCATAAGAGATGGATACACTCATGAAATAGAGTTTTGAGTTTAGTGAACTCAAAACCATCCATATGTAACCGCATCCCAGTTGTTGAATTTTTTTATAATCTAAATTTAGAAAGGCGTTCAAATTTGGAAACATTGAGAACAATAGCTAGCATCTTTTAGTAGAATTTACATTAGGAGTGAATTGTGTTTCTCTCTATGGAATTTGTGTTGAATTTTGTTGAGATTTGATATTTTAATATATAAATGAAAAATTATTGAGTACTTAAAATCAATTGAAAAATCATACACATAATCATTCATACATAACACAGCATGTACTCTCGGTAAAACCCTCAAAACAACGAGGGATAAAACACCAAACAAATATCCATAGCATAATTATAGATAACAGAGAATGTATTTTTAAATTATTCGACACCCTTGGTGCAAGATAAGAGAGAAAACACCCCAGGTGTAATCACTAAGCAATAGAGAAGAGAACCCTACAATGTGTATTTATATCAAGCGCCCTTGGTTATTTTATAAGAGATAATTACCAAGCACCCTAGGTTCTTTCACTGAGCAAGACTGATGGAATAATCTAGTTGTGAGCCCTGCATACAATCAATTCACCACTTCTACACACACTCACACACACTTTATTTCAATTCACACATTACTTTGATCTTATCAAAGTCTTGCATGATTACTACGCATTACATCTCAATCATGTCTTAATATATTTGTGTACCTGAAATTCAGATGAGATCACCTTCTAGCTTGATGTAGACCACTTAGTTAGGACGCTAACTCAAGTGTTATCATGCAAGTGTTGTAACTTAAGTGTCGTATTTTAGTTTAACTAAATTGTCATCTTGCAAAACACTTTTAGTTGTATATTTCTTCTATCAACACTTATTTAATTTTCTTAACTAAAATCATGCTTTATTGAATCATTGAAGTGATAAATCGACTTCTCCTTAATTAACTATATTTCTTGTTAATATCACTTGAGTTAATCAATTCGAGTTATCCTTAATTAATTGAAGTCATTGTCATTAGAAATTCAATTTTCTCTATTATACATCTGTCTTTTATTTATTATCTTATTAGAATTGTCCACACGTTCCAACTTTAGTTTATCTATCATATCAGTTTGTACTAAGAATATTTTTCCAATGAGGTGATCATATTTTATTATTATTGTTCCAAGTGGTAATATGCTAAATTAACTCACTCTATAGGTGGACAGTCTCTAGATGATACTTAATAGCTCATCCATATCGAGTGACCATGCTTAGTAATACATCACACATCATTCATGCTTTGACATGCAAATCATTACCTCTACACATAAGGTCCACTTCAACACATGAGGATTCTACTTGACACACAAGTCCTTAGTTGTATCCAACAACACTATACAACATCATCACTTTGACATATCAAAGAATTCACCTTTACACATAAGTTTTATTCATTCTTGAGTCCAACTCAAGAATAAACTCCAAGTTTCCTAAGTCCAACTTAGGTTCCCTAAGGCACTACCTCAATAGATGAGGACCAATACTGGAACACAAGATTGGCTTGGGGAATGACTCGTGATTTTGTAACTTTAACAATCCCTCTGAGTAAAGGAGGAATTCTCTTCCATGCTAAGCTTGTCTCGGAATTACTTATACTTCATCAATGAAAAAGGCTTAGTTATCATATATGCAATATGCTCACCAGTAGCAATGTACTGAAGTCTTATGACGCCTCTTTGGACCATGTATTTTATATAGTGGTATTTCATCTCAATGTGTTTCGACTTGTCATGAAACATAGGGTTTTATGAGAGATTAATGCAACCTTGATGATCAAAGTGAATGACCGTAGTCTCAAGCTTCTCCATGAATAGCCCAAAAAGTAGCTTCCTAAGCCAGACAACTTCTCTACACGCGGTACTATATGCAATATACTCTGCTTATGTTGTACTCTGGATTATAGAGCCCTGCTTCCTACTAGACCAAGAGATCATAGTGTTGGTTGCGGAGCTCGATATTCTTGATTTATAGATGTTATTTTTCAGTTGTGTTTGTATCCCAGTTTTAATGTACACTCATCCCAGAAGGGGGGTGCGAGGTTCTATGGGTCACCGGGGATTTAGGGGCGAATCCCCTGAATGAAATTTTTGGGATTTTTGTTGGCTAACATTTTACGGGCCCATGGTATTTGGTGACCCACGCTATTTTTCCATGGTAATTCCCCTATAAAAGGAAAGTATTGTAATATGACTGTGTATTGTATTGTATTATAGCATTGTAAAATAATATATGTGATTTTGTGAGAGATACTGTGAGAGAGTGAAGAGGAAGTGCAGTGGGTGTGCTATAGGTTGTATCCCCTCATTTTTGCTAGAAACTATAATAAGAAAAGAATGGGAAATTTCTTTGTGGATGTAGCCCATCTTGGGTAAACCATGTTATATTGGTGTCACTCTTATAATGTGGTTTGTTTTAATATTTGCATCTTGTTTATTGTTTATTGTTATTGCTATGAGAACATGTTTTTCTAACAAATAGTTGAACCTAATCTAAAACAAAATCTAGATGTACTCTTTCGGTCCACAATGCTACCACCCTAATAAGAGTTGGAATAACAAAGTAGTATCACTCCTCCACTGGAGGAATATCTGAGTCCATAAACAATAGTACCTCGAAGGTATCTAAGCACATGATTAGTAGCAACCCAATGTCTATGTCTAGTCTTAGACATGAACTAACTCAAGATACTCACAGCATAACATATGTCAGGTATAGAATGCATCAAGTACACCAAGGAACCGATGATTTGTCTATACATAGTAGGATCGATTATATCCAATCTAGAATCAAAATCATGTAGTTTCTTCATATTAGAAACCATCTTTGTATTCATGGATTTGCAATCTATCATACCGAACCCACGCTACACATCAACTGTGTACTTTCCTTGCGAAAGGAAAATATCATCTTTCCTTTTCCAAACTTCAAGACTAAGAAAGTAGTGCATAAGACTTTTAAAGTGTTTCATTTCTAACTCAAAAGTGAGCTCACTCTTGAACCAAGCTATCAAATGTTCCTCTCCAATAAGGAACATATCATCAACATAGATAACCAATATCGGAGGTTGGTTCTTGACAACCTTAAAGTACAAGTTTGGATCAGATTCTCTCTTGGAGAAGCCCAAGCTCTGATGATAGTCGTCAATCCTCGAATACTAATGCCTCAGGGTTTGTTGAAACCCATACAAGGATTTATTTAGTTTTCATACATGAGACTCCTTCCCATGAAATACAAAACCCTCAGGTTTATGTATGTAAGCCTCTTCCTCAACCTCACGATTGATGAGGGAAGTCTTCACATCCATCTAGTGAAGCTTCCACCCAAGAACTAAATAAAGGTAAATCATTTCTCGAATAGTGCTTTACCTAGACAGAGGGGAAAATTTCTTATTATAGTCTATCCCTTATTTCTATGAGAAACCACAGGTTACAAATATAGCTTTATACTTTTCAATACGGTCATCAACTACATGCTTGATTTTATAAATCCACCTGGAATATACTATGGACTTCCCTTCAAGTTTAGGAACCACTTCCCAAACATCATTCTCCATGATAGATTTGTATTCCTCTACCATGGCATATTTCCATACTTGATTTCTAGCAACTTCTTCATAGGTGGAAAGTTCTCAGTCACTGACATGACTCATTTGAGCAACATACCCTAAATGTATTTCAAATCTCCTTCACTCTCTATATTTACCTACTGGTGATCCATGATTGTATGCCTCTTGTAGAAAGTCTCAGCACCATGCATATCTCTTCTTAGTAGGAGGTTCATCTAGTGATATTTCAACTAGGTCTACTAGTTACTCAAGAGCTAGTGAATTGGAGGACTCTTCTAGTGTTATAGCATGATTTTCCACACCTGATACATCATCATTTCATGGCCTATCCCCGTCCCTATGCAAACCCATTTTATCCCATTTGTTCACTATTACCCTAATGCTCCGGTGGAACCCCCAAAAATACATTTTTGTATATATATGCAGGTCACAAGTTTACAACCTATGCATACGCAGCTTGCACCATTGGCACCCGCATACATCAGGAATTATGGTGAAAAAATAAAAATATTTGTATTTTTCCTCATCAAGTAACAAATGACTTGATCCTTGGCCTTCCATATGCTTGGAAACACTCTGATTCGACCCTTCACTTCCCTTTGAGGAGCTATATATTGATCTATTATGAAGCATTAGACAAGGATAAATTTGAAGAGAAAATATATTATAGAAAAATTGTGCCCCATTTTTATATGCTTGAGTCTGCATCCTTTTGTCCTTGAAGCAATCATTAGTGCTATTTCCCAAGCTTTCCTTTGCCTTTGTGATATTTCCTTAGTATGGAGGATTGAAGTGGTGGAGGCCCAGGTGAAGGGATTCGGTTGCTTGATTTCGACAAGGTGCCGACAAAGGTTGTCGTTTGTACCTTTGTCTACATTAATATAAATATCCATTTCTTGTCCATTACATGTGTAATTATGAATCTTTGTATCCATGGATGTAATTACTTTTGTTACATGTCGGAATTGAATATGTTAGATTAGACTCTAACACTTTACATATATCACATTTCTATATTCTTTGATGTTGAGGACGAAGCACAGGTAAAAGTTTGATTGAAATCTTAATGAGGATCTTCTTCAGACATCTAGAATAAGGTACAATTCTCATCTCTTAGTGTTAGTTTCATTTATATATTTAGCATGCTTTGAAATGGATTGATTTCTGGTGTTATATTGTCTATTGTGGTCCACCCCAAGCTATAGGAAATTTTCTCCGTAACATATGGATTCTCTTTTTCAACATATGAATGGGGAGAACCATAATCTGGATCCTCCACCATAGGAGTTTCATGCTCCTCCATCATTTTGAATCACAATGAAGTTCCTTAGAGTGCTCAAATGGATCATATTCATGGAATGTAACATCTCTACTGACTTCATTGTGTCTTTCTCTTGGTACAAAGATTCTATAGGCTTTGGAGAATTCACTATAACCAATAAAAGTACCTTTCTTTTTGGATGGCTCCATATTTATCCTCATTTATTTTTTCACCTAAATGTAGACATGACAATAAAAAATATGCGAGTGTCCAACATCTAGTTTTTCGGTAGTGAAAAATTCTTCAAGTGTCTTCTCTCCCATAATAACATGAGGGATTATATTCTAGATATACACAACAGTGTCAGAGGCTTCTTCCTATAAGGAGGTAGTTATATCTTGATCATACATCATGGATTTTGCAGCCTCACATATTGCTATGTTCTTCCTTTAGGAAACCCTAATGTTCTATTGGGGCTTGTAAGGTACAATCAATTGTTTTCTTATTCCTACATCACCACACAACCCATTAAATGCATGTGACTCAATCTCACCTCCATTATCAGATATCAAAAGCATAGATGTGCTTTCTTATTTGATTCTCAACCAGTTCTTTGAACTCTCAAAACTTGCTGAAAGTTTCACTCTCTTCCTTTAGAAAATAAATCCATGATGCTTTTTAGATCCATGAAAAGCACATAATACAAACAACCACTCAAGGAAGGTGTATACATAGGACCACATACATATTAATGAATCAAGTCTAGGAGACCTTTGGATCTTGTGTTACTACAAAGAAAACTCTTCTTAATTTTCTTCCCAAGAGTGCAACTTCTAAAAGCACCATAATGCTCAAGGAAATATAGACATACCTTTTACCATATTATGCGATCGAGGTAGCGCTTTGAAATGGAGGTGACCAAGCCTTCTATACCACAACTCACAAGGATTGGCAGTGTCATGAATCAAGGATTTGATGAAATTTTTAGAAACATTGTAAAGACCTCCCTCTGTAACTCCAATCATAACAACATAATTCAAGTCTTTATTCTTCATCCACAAGAGAACTTGATTGTCCATAAATATTACTCTAAAACCTTTATCTTCTATAACCAAAATAGAAATAATGTTATTCTTCAAACCAAGAACATAGAGAATATCCACAACATGGAGTACATATCCTAAAATCAAGTGAAAGGAGGTGGATCCAACTCTTTGGATCAAATATGTGGAATCATCTCAAAGCTCCACAAAAAGGTGAAATTTTTCTCCTTCATATATGTTATAATGCTCCTGTACCCATTCATGTGTTTGGATGCACCCCTATCAAACAACCATGTGTTAGCACTAGTGATAATGGATCCAGATAGGGATGAGACTAGACAGTATTCCTTCTTTGTCTCCTTATCATCAAATGCATTATTCCTTGCAGGTTCATCTTCTGTAGTAGTAGAATCATGAAACATACCCTTAAACTTTCCTCTTGGCTTAGCCCATCACTCTCTTGCATAGTGTCCCTTCTTATTGTAGTTGAAGGATTTGATCTTTGACTTATTAAAGTCCTTGTTGAATAATTTTTACTTTTGACAAGGAAAGTTATTTTGGAAAATGATTTATTTCCTTTCTTCATCCTTGTTGTAAGAGAAAGGTTCTCTTCTTTGGAGGAATCACTCTTACTTTGGATTTTCCCTTCTTCTTAGAGGAAATCGTGCCACAATCTCACAAAGTTTGGTTGCAACTCTTGACCATTAACAATGGCTAAGAATCTATGCCATGAGGATGGGATACCATCAAAAATAGTTTGAATAGTATCATCATCACCGATCATCACTACAATTCTTATGAATTGATATCTTACTTGAGAGATATTTGTAAAGAAGGAAGAAACTGCCTCGTCCTTCTCCATCTTCATATTTCGAAGCTTTTCTTCAATTCTCTCTTCTAACTAGGATCATTCTTGTCATAGATATTTGTCAAAGTATTGAAGCATTCATTTTTGGTCTTCAATGGAGTAATCACCAAGATCAATATGTCCTTCATTGAATCATATATGATCCTCCTATTTTTGGCTTGGTTCTTCTTAAAAGTAGTGCACCCTGCAAGGAGGGTGCCTCATATATTTATATAAATTAAATACAAAGTCTAATAACCCAACAGGGGAAAACTCACCTTCCCAACAGGCCTAACTTGACTTGGGAGACACAAAAATAATTTTTAATAATTCTTTTGTGGGTACTATTGACCCGTCCTACAACAAAGGTTTTACCTCAAGACTGTACATGACCAATTACATTATTAAGATCCCTAATCGGAGGAGCAACATCTCCAGAAGGGAGGGGAAACAATAACATAATATAAATTATAGTAGAATATATTTCGCAGTTACATTATTTTAACAGTCCATCTTAACAAGGAAGGTATTCTACATCAACAACAACAAAACAAATACAACTATACAACTAATTGGTGGATCTATTTGTCATAGGAATTTTTTTTTAAACATCATGAGTATCATCATTATCATGTAACATCATCATCACAAAAAATCATCATCATATTGGAGCATCATCATCAAAAAATATCATCATTGTGGATTATCATCATCACAAAACATCATCATTGTCGATCATCATCATCATGGAACATCATCATCATGGAACAGAATCATCATGGAACATCATCATCATAGATCATCATCATCACATAACATCATCATAAGAAAAAATTATCATCACAAAACATCATCATCGCAGAGCATCACCATCATCTGCAACATTAGTATGAGAATATTGTAACATCATCGTCATCTGCAACATCAGCATGTGAATACTGGAACATCATCATCATCTTCAACATCATCAGTATGTGAATACTAGAACAAAAACAACATCAATAGCATGTTAGTTCCAGAAACAACAACAACATCATCTGCATCATCTGCATCATCAACATGGAGACGTTGGAACAACATCATCATCATCAACATAGAATGCTCAGATAACATCATCATCAGTAAGATATGAATGTTGGAGCAACATCATCATCATCAACATAGAAATGATGGAGCAACATCATCATCAACAACATAGAAATTCTAGAGCAACATCATCATCATCAACATAGAAATGATGGAGCAACATCATCATCATCATCAATACAAAGTGATGGGATGACATCTTTATCATCAACATAGAGTGTTGGGACCACATCATCATTCCCTTAGGACATTTGAAGCAACATCATGATGCGTACTATGATAGATCCATTGGACATTTGTCTTGGTTACTAACCCTTTTGGGCCAAACAAGCCTATCCAAACAAATGGATCTACCGAGGGACCAAACAAGCCTTATCTATATTACTAATCCTTTCGGTCCAAACGAGAATATCCAGACATACTAATCCCCCTAGGATCAAACAAGCATTGACTGGCTTACTAATCCTTCCGGTCCAAACAAGCCTAGCCATACATACCATACCTAGACTAAGCTACCACATCACTGCAATAGGAAACCTAAAACATCATCATGATCATCACTCCCTCTTTCGAGGGAGGTCCTTTCAGACTACACCAATATTGTCTAAAAAGTATTAAACTTTACACAAGATAAAGGCTTTGTCAATATATCGGCCATGTGTTCCTCTGTAGGTTGGATCTATACAACTCCTTTCTGCACCATGTCTCGAATATAATGGAACTTTATCTATATTTATTTTGACTTTCCTTGAAACATCGGGTTCTCTGTTAGTTTGATGAAACTATGATTATTACAATAGATATTGGTCACATCCATCTCTATACCAAACAATCATGTCAACAACTTACAGAGCCCAATTATTCTCTACAGGATTAACATGCGATAATGTATTTAGCCTTTGCTCTACTGAGAGAAACACATGTCTTATTTTTTCTAAGCCATGATATCACCCCTGTTCCCAAACTGAAACAACATCATGAGGTACTCTTCCAGTCATCGATGCTCCCAGCCCAATCTGAATCTGTATAACCATGTAGTTTAATTTCATCATCCGCTACATATCCGAGGCCACAATCAAATGTAACCTTAAGGTACTTCATCACATGCTTTGTTGCGACTAGATGAACATGTCGTGGCTCCACCATATACTGATTCATTGTGTTTACAACAAGACATATATATGGTCTTGTATTCATCATATACATTAGTGAGCCAATAATCTATCAGTACAATGGAACATCCACTGTATTGGAGGAATCATCATTAAACAAATTAAAGTTAGTTACCATTAGAGTGTTTATATATTTGCGATGTAGCATCCAAAATATCTTTAGTATGTCAACAACATATTTTCCTTGATTTAGGAATATCTCATCTGGGAACTGCCACACTTCAAGACCGATATATTTCATTTCGATTTTAGTAGCAAGATTATTCTCACAATCATTAATAAGATTTTATTCACCTATCAGGAATACATCATCAACATATAGAAACATAATCATAAGACCTTCATCAAAAACCTTATAGTCAAGGTTGGAATCTGCTTTACTTTTGGTAAATCCTAAACTTATCATAAATCCATCAATTCTTCCATGCCACACTTGGGTGCTTTCCTTAACCCATATAGTGCTTTCTTCAATATGCATACATGTGAATTTATGTCATGGGTTTCAAAACCTTAATGGTGTTCAATGTGTACTTCCTCTTCTATCAAAACATTAAGAAATTTCGTCTTTACATCCATTTGGTGTAGCTTCCATTACATCTTGGATTCCAAGGAAAGGATAGTTCTGATTGACGTATATCTTGCTACTGGTGCAAAAGTCTCTTCATAATCATTTCCTTCTTTCAGTGAGAAACCTTGAGCTACAAATCTTTCCTTGTACTTCTCAATACTTCCCTCTGTTGAATGTTTTGTCTTGAATATCCACTTTGAAGAAACAACTAGCTTCTATCTTGGTCTTGGTACTACATCTAAAACATCATTCTTTAGGATAGACTGATAGTCTTCGATCATTGCATCCATCCACTCCTTCTTCTTTGTATCTTCTTCAAAATAGGTGGGGTTTGCATCAACAAGACTACACATCAAGGCCACATAGTTGGAATAGGTCCTTGATCTTTTGCTTCCTTCTGGAGCTCCATATTTTTTTGCACCTTGGATGACATTTTGAGCCCAAGCTAGTATTCTCTTTTCTAAAATCATTTCCTGAGATGTCTCCATAGGAATTTGAGGTTCTTTCATGTCATGGTATTCTGGTAGCTACTTTTCTTCAACATTGCAGAGTGGTATATTATAGGTTTCTTCAACTCTGTGGAATTTATGTTATTCTTCTTGATCTTCATCCACATGTATCTTTCTAGAATTACTGAAAGTCACATCTTCATCAAATATAACCTCTCCATTGATCTCTATCCGATGATAACCTGGAATATACACTCTATAATATTTCGATTGATCAATGTATCCAACAAATATTCTCTTCTTTATAGAAGAGTCCAATTTTGATCTTTTGTCCTTGGGAACATGTATAAATACAAGGAATCCAAATATCTTTAGGTGGTTTACTTCAAGATTCTCTTTGATAAACATTTCTTCTAGGGTTTTGTTTCCAAGGGAACCGTGGGAGATTCTATTCTGAACGTACACTACAATTCTAGCTGCTTCAACCCATAGGTGCATGGGTAGGTATTAATCATGAATCATGGATTTCAAAGATTCCATGATGGTTCTATTCTTTCTTTCTACTAATTCATTCTGTTGAGTATCATAGGGTTTGGTGAGATCCCTCTCAATTCAATCTTCTTTGCATAAATATTTGAATTCATTTGAAGCGAATTCTCCTTCGTTTTTGGATCTCAAGATCTTGATATCATTTTCAGATAAATTCTCTACAAGAGGCTTGAATTCTTTGAATCTTTCAAATAATGCATATTTTCCTTTCAAGAAATAAATCTAAGCCTTTGTGAGAATAGTCATTGATAAAATAAACATAATAAACATACCCACTGAATGAAGTGGTTGACATTGGACCGCATACATCTGAATGCAAAATGTCCAACTTCCATTTTTTCTCTACTGTTTCTACTTGGAAATGGGTTTTTGGTATTCTTCCCTTGATGAAATACTTTGCAAACTCCTTCATGGTTGACCTATATTTCTGGTAAACCAATGACTACCTTGCTCACAATTGGTAGTGCTTTGTAGTTTACATGAGCAAGTCTCCTATGCCAAATCTCACATGGGTTGATGGTACATGTTGTTAGGGCTGAGTCTGAGTGTCCATTCAAATTGTAAAGTTCTCCTTCTTATTAACCAATCACAACTGCATCATTTATTGATTTTCCCTTTTCCCACATAAGGAATTCTCCATCTACAAAATAAAATCTGAAAGCTTTCTTATCTAGAGCTAAGATAGAAAGTAGATTCTTCTTTAGTCTGGGACATATAAGACTTCCTTCATCTTCATAGAATTTCCTGAGTACTACTTGGAAAATGATTATCCCATTCATTTGATGGGATATTGATAGTAATATCCAAGCTTCACATTGTAAGGAGAGTCTTTTTGAACAAGACATTGAAACAAGTCCGTATAAGTTGTCATATGTCTAGAAGATCCACTATCTACAAGAAAAGTGTCGCTTCCATGTGAAGCTGATCCGGTAAGTGATGAAATAAAAACATATGCTTCAGTGGAATATTCATCTTCATTTTTATTTTCTTTATCTGTGTCATCATATTCAACTGCATGTGCATGAAACTTCCTATTTCACTTCTTGAATTGTTTGGATTTGAGTGGACAATTTATTGCAACGTGTCCCATCTTGTGAATTATGAAACATTCAAAAGATAAGAACTCTCTGTTAGGTCTCGAATTCCTTTGAAAGTTTTGACTTCTTATGGGAGATTTATCATGATGCTTTCTCTTGTTTGATCATTTCTTTGCATGAGCTTCCAAGGATTGATCTTCGTAATCATTTAGCTTTACTTCTCTATTGTATATTCTTCCTTCTTCCTGCACACATTCTTCCCAAATTCTGTTGAACTCGGTGAGATTTATTCCACCACAAATTCCTATGATGAAAGATTCCTAATCTCTTGGGATACCATTCAAGGTGGTCATTACAACTTCTACTTCTTCCACCATATCTCCATTAGCCACCAATCATTCCTTGATCTGAGATACTCTGCTGAAGTATGATTTCATAGTCTTTTCCTTCTGGATCTTCAATCCCTTGAGTTAATTTCTCAAGAACATTCTTATCTTGATTATATTTTATTCAAAGAAACTGGTTAGTGCACCAAACATTTATTTTGGAGTCTTATTTGAGGATACTTGAGGAATCAATTGGTCCTTGATAGAGTCCACTATGATCCTCTTAGCCTTGACCATATCCTTCTTATGCTTTTCTTTTTCTTCATCTTCTTCAGGTTCTGGGACTTCATCTTTGACATAGTCTTCTAGGTCATGTTCTTCAAGGATGAGAATAACTATGTACTTCCATGCTCTGAAGTTTTCTTCTCCCTAAATATTCTCATGAATATTGGTGTTGTTTTCCATATTCAATGAATGAGATCTTGAAATGTAAATAAGGGAGAAAGTACTTACCAATTTGAGGACTTCTTCTAGAATCTACTTTAGGATGACCAAGGGTTTGATAAGAAAACCATAATTTTCCATATTTGGTCACTTGAAAGGATGATTGAAGGAAAATATGCACCTCTTCAAGGCATGCTACACTATATATTTCTTTTCCTAAATTTGTGGATGGAACCCTAAAAAATATGATGTCCTAGTTCCTCCCGGAAGTAGTGATAGGTCAAAAATTGAAAATATTTGGAATTGAATTCTGCAACCACAGAAAAATGCACCCTCCTAGGGTGAGTTGATCTATCATTATTTTCCAGCTGATTTGGTGAGGGAGTTTTCCAAAATATCAAATGATATCTTCTTGTACTGCAGGAAACTATTGCACAATGTCTTCTTTCAGGTTATCTCTGATAGCATGTTGAATTTTTAAAAGTTTTATGCCCAATAACAAGAAGATGAATGAAAGAATGACAAGCACATCAACACAAAGAAGACACAAATATTTATTCTGGGAAACCCTTATGGGGGAGAAAACCCAACAAAACTTCCTTGATATAGAATCCAACCAAATACAGTGTAAGACCACAACACTAAGATATACTACTTCTTCTCCTCCAGATGGACTCCTCTTTCTCTCTCTAGCGAACTTGCTTGAGTTGTAAGAGTCTCCAAATGAGGAGGGTTCCTCAGTTATTTATATACATCATCTAGGAAGTCTAATAACCCAACATGACCAAATTCACCTTCCCAACAGGACCGACTTGACTTGGGAGACACAAATATGCAGTTTAATAATTCTTTTGTGGGTACAATTGACCCAAATCACAATGGAGGTTTTACCTCAAGACTCTACATGACCAATTACATCAATAACATCCCTAATCAGAGGAAAAAAATTAACATAATATAAAGTACAATAGAATATCTTCCACAGTTACATTATTTAAACACACAAAACCTTCTAGCCGCTTCTAGAAGTGTCGTTATGTAAGCGGTAGAGCTTTCCCGATCATGGGTACCCTAGTTCGAACCCGTTTTTCAATTTGGTACCCATGTTAACCTTCCTCCTTAGGTCTAGGAGTCCCTTGTAGTCCTGACATGGATTCAAATAGAAACTTCATGTTCTTTCTTATCTTTTATATTGTCATCTCCCTTAGGGATTGTCGTTTTATATCATGTTGTAAATGCATTGCATGCATCCAGTTTCCTTATTGAGATAAATGTTAGCTCCCCGCTTCAATATTATAATCCAAATTACCTGAGCCTGTCTCAAGTCTATCCAAGCATAGCCTAGTTTTTATCCCTTGCAGCTTGATCACCCATCTCCAGAGAGGAAACAATGCCCCAAATGTCCTTATCCCGCACGCACTTAGTGAGAGATTAGTGACCAGGAGACCAAAATGTTTGGTCACCACAGTTTTTTTCAAGGGATAAATGATCAAAATTGATAAATTTAAGTGAACTAACTAAAAAATACCAAGATAAATGACCATTTTTGGTCACGGGATAAAAACCAACTAAAAACGACAAAGATAAATGACCAAATTTGGTCACGGGATATCTAGACTAAAAATGACCACATAACAATTGGTCATTTTTAGTTGTCACTCCAGCAATGAAAAAAATACAAATTTGACAATAAATTTGTACATTTTACTAAATTCTAAGACTGTAGATGGATTTAGAGACCATATAGTAAAAAAATTGAATTAATGCAACCTAGCTATATTATTAATTTGGACATGACCTTGGCATATAAAAAAAACCACTAAACCTTGGCGTCTAATGTTAATTATAAGGCTAATTTGCATGACCTTTGCATATAATTATAGTTTTTATAGGGTTTTTACATGACCTTGGCATATAATTATATAAATTTTTATAAGGCTCGACAAGACCTCTAGGGGAAAAAACCAAAGCAATAAAACATATGGGTGATATAAATAGTGTCGTAATTTGCAAGTTATAATTAACATGCATTAGGGTAATGCTCTATGCATAGAATGGGAGCCATAATGTATCGACATTGTGCTTTACCAGTCCCCGACATGATGAAGAGTGACGTGGGGGAGAATATTGGAGGGTTCATATACAGTTGGTGGTTTCCATATTGGACATCTTGTCCGTGGGTTAATGGAGTTCATTCTGCTCATTTCGTGGTAATTGGTGAGAGAGTTTACAAATACCGGGGTAAGGGTTTGTTATTATAGAATTTAATGCCCACCAATGGAGAGCATGTTGATGTTAGTTGGTTAATTGGTGGGAGGGGAGTGATATATTCTAGGTTTTTGGGTGTTGAATTTTTTGCTTGGGTTAATATATATCCACCATCGATAGAATCTGCAATGGAGATGAAGATCGCATCAGATCGGATGTGGAGGCTTTTGAAGAGGTGCATAAGGACATCCTTAGTTATAGAGCTGAAATCCTCTAGTTCTTCCTAGGTAAGTCAAATTCTTCTGAAATTTTTGTTGGTTCTTAAGGGATTTAGACAATTGGTACATTTTTCTATTAAGTTACACAGAAAGTATTGAAATAATATTACTATTGAGTCGATCTAGGCTTAAAATGTTAGGCCTTTAGGGATTAATTGCTAAAAAGTTTGTGGATGCTCTCTTGTATTAAAATATGGAGTAGTGGTTGTGCATGAGCTAGACATTAATAGGGCCAACTATATTTTAAGGTGTTCAATTTTGCAGAGAATTTTGAGCACTAATACAACTCCCATTAGATATTATTAAGTGAAATTTTCACTTTCTTTGGCTTTAGCTAACGCATTAGGGTTTGTGGGAAACATGGTTCAAACCTTCATTGAAAATAGAGGTCTCGAGTCTTTCCTCTGATATTTTATTTTTTATTTTTTCTCCCACTATTCATGGTAATGCAAAGAAGGTGTTAGCATTGTATAAATCAACAAATAAAATAATGTCAAATTTGGAGAGGTTTAGCCTATAAGCGCAAAACCATATCACTTAGCCAATAAGCGTCGCATGCCTCCAAGGTGTTCTGTTTTCTGAATGCATTCAAATTAATGTAACTTGTTCACCCTCATTTGCATCTATAAGAGGCTCCTACGACTTAGAGGACTATGCATTCTCATATATTTTCACATATTGTCTAACCACTGTCTTCCATAGTGATTGAAGATATATTATATAATCCTTGGAGTATTCATTGTCTCAAACAAAGATGCTCTTCATGCTAGAGGGCTCAAGCTTATATCTCTTCTCATGAGGATTATGAATATACACAAGAAAACCAAAGACACTAAAGTGTGATACTTATGGTTTCTCACTAGTAAAATATTCTTTTGGTGTTTTGTCCTTCAATATCCTGCGAGGACACATGTTTAGAATGTAGACAATTGTATTTCATGTTTTTGCATAAAGATGCATGGATAGATCTAGATCTTGAATCATATCCTTGGTCTTGTCTATGATGGATTTATTTCTTGCACCCTCATTTTGCTAAGGGTTTTAAGGTACTCTTAGCTCCCTCTTGGTCCCTGATTTTTCAAAAATTATTAAAATATTCGGAGTTGTACACTCTGACCTCTTACACAACCTGTATAGGATTCCCTCTCGCACAGTCTGACCAAAACTTGACTGGGATCGGGGTTGCGATCTTTGGTAATGAATCATAGATCATCAAAATCAATCAGAAACCTAATATTTTTCATCATAGAAACAACCTCTCACAGTGTATGGCCCATATCAAAGCGGGAAAATCTTGCGGTGGGGTCCAGCGAGGCACTCCTTCTACAAATGTAGCCACACTTTGTCACCCACCTGGAAGTTGTGTTGCACCCGATGTCAATCATGTCATTGCTTGTACTTAGCATTGGATCTATCCAATATGTCATGAACCTATTGGTGAATGTGCTGAATGCACTCAATGAAGTTGTTTTCCTTGGAAACTTCAGATTGGATATGATTTGAATCAGCCCGAGTAGCTGCAAATGGAATGGCTATGTTAATGGGACATAGTGGCTGGAATCCCAAGGCCACCTGAAAGGGGTTGTGGTTGGTTGAGATGTGGAGGGACCAGTTTTAGCTGTGTTGTACATAGGGGAGGATCTCATCCCATGTGCGTGGATGCTTTGAGTTGTATATGTGGAAAATATGTATGATCATCCTGTTGATGATCTATGTTTGGCCATCAGTTTGTGGATGGAAAGCTGTGGACTTTGTGAGCTTGGTGTCTAGCATTGACCATAGGCTAGACCAGAATGTACTAAGGAACTCGCTATCCTGGTCTAATATTATAGACCGTGGGATCCTAAAGTGTACCCACACTCATTCAAAGAATATTTTAGCAGTGGCTTCTGCTATGATATTCTTTTTGCAGGCCGCCATTATGGCCATCTTTGAGAATCTGTCAATGACCACAAACACACAGTTATTGCCATGCTTAGTAGAAGGAAGGATTGAAATGTAATCCATGGAGATGGATTCCCAAGGTCAACTAGGGGTAGGAAACATAGTATAGAGGCCTTACTTCTTGATGGATGGTTTGTCAATGGTGCAGGTAGTGCAGGATCGGATGTACATCCTGACGTCCTGTCGAAGGTTAGGCCAATAGAAATACTTCTGCAGTACTGCCACTGTTTTATTGACCTCGAAATGCCCAACAACCCGACTGTAGTGCACTTCCCAAATCATCTTGGCATGCTCGCTTGAAGGAACACAAAGGTGTCCCATGTGACATAGTAGTACATCCCGGAGGTTAAATTTTGGAACTTGGTTTCCCTCCAAGAGTGTCTGGTATATGTGTGCACTAGGGCACAGTAGAGGAAATGTTTCAATTCTGCAAATTCCTTCTACTGAGTTTTCAACAAAAATAATTTTTCTTTTGATCCTCCCTTGGTGACTTGACTCAAGGGCCAAATGATACGAGGGAATCCCAACACGAACTATGGTAGAAATTAGTAAGGCCCAGAAAGCTGCAAAGCTCTGTTAGAGTAGTTGGGGCTGGCCAATCCCGAATGACTTGGATCTTGGTTGGATCCACATGTACCCCACACTCATCAATAATGTATCTTAGATACTAAACCTAGGTCATACCAAAAGTACACTTGTCCAAATTGGCACACAACTTGTGTTGCCGCAATGTTTGGAGGACCTATTGGATGTGGTGGAGGTGCGCTTCCCAAGTCTGACTGAAAATATGGATGTCATCCAAGTACACTACTACAAATGAGTTGGTGAATGGCTGCAAGATGTCATCAATCAGTCTCATGAAAGTTGCAGGAGCATTTGTCAGCCTGAAAGGCATGACCAACCATTCGAAAAGGCCCTCCTTGACTTTGAAGGAAGTCTTCCACACATCGGTTGGTTTGATTGGTACCTGGTGATACCCAGAATTTAAGTTGATCTTGATAAAATATTTCACCCCTTTAATATGGTCCAGGAGGTCATCAATCCGTGGGATCAGGTACCTATTCTGGACAATGATCTTGTTCAGCACTTGATAGTCAATACAGAGTCTCCAAGCCCCATCCTTCTTCTGTAGCAACACGATCGGGCTTCCACAGGGCGATGAACTTGGCTAGATGTGACCCTTTTATAGAATCTCTTGAATTTTCCTCTTTAATTCATAATTCTCCAAAACAGATCATCGATAGATCGGTCCATTGGGCAATGATGCACCTGCGGTCAGATCGATGGGGTGCTTGAACTGACAGTGGAGAGGCACCTCGATGGGTGAGGTGAATATGTCTTGGTACTCCTCCATGACCTTGTCCATTTGTTTTTGTCATGCAGAGGGGCCCTTTCTAGAGGATGTGGCCATGATATTCTTCTTTCCCTGAGGGCAGATCATCAAGAAAACAAACTTATCGATTTTGGAAATGAGCTTACTACATTGTTTTACAGTAACCAAAGAGATAGCGGCAGGAGGTGGTACCTATAGTATCCTGTACAAATTATTTCCCAACGTAATAATAACAATGTGAGGTCGGGACTCATACATAGCATGTCACTTCCATAAGTATGGTTGACCTACTAATACATCACAAACATCAAGAGGAGCAATATCACATAATACATCATCAGTGAAGGGCTTGATGATGTAGGGAAGGCGACACTGTTGGCTGACATGGAGATCTCGTCCTTGGTGAAGCCACCTGATGGTGTATGGCTGTGGGTGTGCTATGGTCAGCAAACCCAACCACTTCACGGCCTCTACTGAAATCAAGTTCTTTTGGATCCCACTGTAGACAATGAACTGTAGCGGGGAACCCTTTACCCACATCTGGGAGTGGAAAAGAGGGTCCTCCTCCTTTGAATCTTCTGGTTCTTCCTTTTGGATATTCGTGGTGGAAATGGTGGCATTGGGATCTGCATCGATAATATTCTTCGCTTTTTCATTCCCCTTCTCGGGTTCTGATTCAATGTCAGATTATGCATCTGATTCAGAAGCCTTTATCTCGGCCACCAGTGACTACTTGGCCCGACACTCACTTGTGTTGTGAGTGGGGATCTTATGGAACTCGCACCACTTTCCCGCTTCCTTCTTCGGCTTTGTAGTGTTTCTCTTTACTTGCAGCTTTGGAAATTTTTCTTGAGTCACCATGCCTTTGTTGTGTCCTTGGTTCTGTAGTTTGGGGGCACCTTTCCCTTGATTCTGATTCACAGATCCAAAGTCTCCCTTTTTCTGTTTAAATTTTTGCTCAATTTTGGTAGCATACCGATATGCCATACCAAGCGAAGAGATGTCGAGGAATTCCATTTCCTCCTGAATGTATCTATGCAAACAACTACAGTACTTCAGTACCAAATGTTTATTTGAATCTTTGATACCTAACTTGGTGCGTAGGGTATGGAACAGATTTGTCATCTCATGCACATCTTGATCTGCTTGCTGTCGCAGTGTAGTCCATTGTATGTACTTGTCCTCATAGCTCCCCACAGGATAATATTGTCCCTTTATGGCATCTCAGAAAGAATTCCTAGTGGGTATGGCTGAGAACAGAGAGGGTTCCTCCTTGTCCTTTCTCTCACAGTAAGTTTCCCACCAGTACTTGACATGGGGGGCGGCTTTGAGTAGAGAAAAAGTAATATTTTCCCGATCAGAAAAGTCATGAACCAAGAAATATCCTTCTAATAGATTCAACCATCTATCTATAACATCTGCATCTATTTTTCCATCAAATATTGGAATTTCAAAGTTTACTTGTACCTTAAAAGGGGTTGTGCCTCCAGAGTGGCTGCTAGATGCAGATGCACCGCCAGTGGGAAGTCGTTGAAGGATCTGAGCGAAGTTATCCATCATTGCATTTCTTTGCTTTTTAAGGGCCTCCTCGAGCAACATTTTGATAGGATATTCTATTCCCTCATCTTTATTTTCATCCCCCATGGGTTGCCATTGGGATTTGTGAGGCTGATCTTGCAAAGGTTCAACCAGATCAAGCCCTAACTCTTTATACCCCACCCTCATTGGAGACATGCAAAGAAGGATCGAGAAAGAGAAGATTGCTCTGATACCACTGATCTAGATTTATGCAGGAATGCAATAGAATACATAAATAACCATAGAAACAAATATGCAACAAAAATAACACTTCATTTCATTAATCAATAACTGAAACTTGTTTACATACAGACTGGAAATAAACTAGATAGAGTGTTGGTAGCTTATCTCTAAGAAGAGATGTGGCAGCTACATGCCTCTAAACTCTATGTTACAATGAGGCTTGAAGGCCTATATATTATTGAGAAACAATGGAAACCCTACACATCCAAAAACCTAACCCTAGGAGGTGAAACACCAGAATGTGGACCCCGTTGGGTAACTTGGTACATCAATTTCTTGGGGTCGTAAATTTAGCCTACTACCTCTGTTTGACGCACATGATACATTGTTAGAAATATCTGTTTAAGGACTACATCCATAAACAACAAATATAAATTCTAGAATGGACTCATATTTTCCTGACCATTCGATGCTGAAAAACGTCGTTTAGAGCCTCAAAATGGCTCCAAGAGTTTAGGACCCGAAAATTGCCAAAAATAGTAAATTGTGCTACAATTAAGGAAATTGGAAAATGAAAAGAAACATTGGTGAGGGTCCAAGAGGAATAGGTGGGTGGCCACCAATATCCTCCTGGATCACACAGGAAGTAAAATTTGTAACCTTGATACCATGTTAAATTTGCGACCTTGATACCATGTTAAATTTTTAAGACATGGTAAGCAGATTTTGCAGTCAGAATTCAAACCCTAAAACTAGGAAACTTAATACTAATAAACTCCTACCAAAACCACAAAAAATGATTGCTAGATTCTATCATAGTACCAATAATAATAATAATCCAAGTTAAGATCACAACCTTTTCAAATTCCAAATTGATGTATGAGATCCTCTTAAGCAAAGGGATAGATATTACAAATACATCACTCTAAAAACATGAACAACTATTACAAATAAAAACCACTCAATCATGAATTGGTATTTTATTAACTAAGATAAAGACAATGCTTAGCTCTAAACTCAAAATATCTAGCCATTTCAGTGGAATACTTGCTTGTATTTTATATAATAAGTTTGATATGGTTTATTAAAGGAATGAACCATCCTTGTGGAGTGTCATGTTACATAAAGAAGTCGTAACCCTAAAAACAATGTAGAGAATTATGTCCTCACAGAGATAAAACCTCTAGGATTAGTGTGCCCCAACAAGAAAAGGTTGTGCATCCATGAATGCACCCTGCTTGGGATCCATGCACCGTTTCTTCTAATTGAGTCGAGAGGTTCATTTCTACATCCCAGGTGGGGGGATGTGTCCATATAGGTCAAACACCATAAGAATGATTTTCAAAAGGAAGCATGAGAATTTAGGCATCTCTAAAAGGCAACACCCTGGTGACATCCTCTGGGATTATTTTCATTCTGTATAAAATAGGAGATAGTCACAAAAGAGGTGCATGCTAATTATGGGCAGATGCACTCACAATCATGATGCTATTTATGTTTGAACAGATTTCCCAAGTATGGAAATAAAAATAGGCTTGAGCACTTCCCCAGTACAAAATACAATAAATCTTATAGTCAGCTGATATATTTCTAGCCATAATGCCAACATACTTAGGAAAGGATGAGGTTTTCTCATTGTAGCTAATATTTAAAAATGGGTGTCTCCATTCAACTAAAATTTTATTAGTCCATGTGATGCTAAAAGTATATCATAGGTCCCAAAATCTGTTTAGCAACTTCAGTATTTTGTTTTTCCTAAAGTAAAACCCTCATTGAGCTCTCAAGCAAGGACACTTTTTATGGAATTTATGTGGATTCCACATCATGCCCATATGATAAGAGCTTTTTTCCATTGTACCCTTGAAATGCTAGAGGTACACACACAAACACCAGAAATTTTTTTCACAAGTGAAAAAAAAAAACTATGTGTTATTCATTAATAATCAAAATACCTATGAGCATACAAATATGGGTTGTCATCACATAAAGACAAATATGTGTCTAAAAACAGTTAATGTGTTACCATAACGGTCTAAATATTTTGTACCTAATATCTAGCCAGAGCATATAAAAAGCCAATGATGAGTATAGATCCATAACCTCCAGATACCCCAAATAACATAAGCTAGAAGTAGTCTGTAGCATCTATTTTTCTGTAACCAGTTCATAAGGAAATGATGCAAAGTGATGCCAACCCAATTGTATTTAATCATGAGTACATCACACACAAGTGTCCAGATATTTTGAGTAGTATTACAATTCGCAAATATATGGACAATACTTTCAGCTTTAGAGTTACATAAACCACATCTATTGGGCCCCTCCCAACCTCTCCTACAGAGGTTGTCCAAAGTAAGGATGGAATTTTCCAGGCGTAGCCAGATAAAGAAGGTAATCCTGTTGGATAATTGTCATTGCCAAATTATACGAGACCACCAATGCACTCTTTGGATGATAATTCATTTGCAATTGAATCATACATGAGTTTAGTAGTAAAGGTCCCAGATGTGAATCTACCCCACATAATTAAGTCATCAGTATCTCTTAAAAATATACATGAGTTGTTAATATTTTGTGTAAAAGTATTCCACTATTGTTTCTGTGTGTCTTTTAGTCCCAAATCCATAGCACTTAGCCAATAAGCGTCGCAGACCTCCAAGGTGTTATGTTTTTTGAAGACATTAAAAAAATGTAACCATTGAAATGTAGATGTGAAATAAGGTCATCAGTGAAAGTATGAATCTGAGGCCCATCAATGATTGGGTCAATGCCCACCACAATTTTATGGTCATTCCCAATTATCCAAGTCAACCATTTTCTGATCCAATTAAATTGTCTCATGAAAGTGAGCCAGTAAAAGGAGCTATTAGCTTTCGTCTTATAGCCACTTAACCAATATTCCACATACTTGTCTTTGAGGTATTTTTTTCTGATGAGTATCCCCCACAAACCTCAACTTTTAATAGTATTCCACCCACACTTGAGACTTAATGTAATATTAGACCAATGGGGATTCCTAATGCCCCAACCACTAGCAGCTCTGGGTATAAAATGATGTCCCACTTGATAAGATGAATTTTGTCAACTTCACCAGTTCCAGACCATAGGAATCTTACAATCAACTTTCTGAGGCTGTTGATGATATAAATTGGGATTTGAACCAAGGAAAACCAATAAATAGGTATACTATTTAATACTGAGTTGATGAGTGTCACTCTCCCCACCAAGGTAAGCCACCCATGGCTCCAGTTGGTAATTCTATTTTCCACCTTCTTAATCAACCAGTGCCAATCGAATATCTAATAGAACTTAGGTTTTAACATATAACCCAGATACTTGAAGCCAAGTTATAAAGGAAAACTCTTAACATGGAAGATCTCCAATCTATGTGAAGTTTGTTCACTAGATTCATCAACAAAAACACACAAGTCTTGTCTAAGTTGATCTCCATACCCGAATCTCTACAAAATAGCTCAAATATTTCTGATATGACCCTCCATTCAGTAACATTGCCATTTCCAAAAAGGATGATAAACACTAGACTTTGTTTCCAAGAAATAATAGTAATACAATAGATGCTATGCATAGACCCTAGTAATCAGATAAGTATACTAACATGATATATTGTAGACTCTAGGAATTGGTTTTGATATTTTTGAATTTAATTCAAGATTAGAGAGATGAAAAGATTTGAAAGTAAGACTGGCATACTATATTCATAATTGAATGCAAAAAATTGAAGATGAGTCAATGACCAGTTTTGTCAACAAATCAATACCATGCACATGATGAGAGAATAGCCAATTAGAAGATGTTGGAAAAATATGCATGTCCTTGTAATAATTGTCTCGGAGGGAATATGAGAAAGAGACAAGTGATTTTTGCATATATGTTGAGATTCGGTCATAGCGGTATAAGCCCTTTCCCTCAAAATAGTTATCAAAATAGGATACCATTGCAAGTCACGAGAAATGTAGTGGCACCAAACATAGACAAAGATGCAACAAATGCAAATGAACATGCAATGTTATGTGAAGGGTTTGAAGTTGATAGAATGATGAATGAGGGTTTGAAGGATGATTGGCATAAATTGATGGAGGATGCTTCAAAACATGTGTATGGTACTTGCAAGTTAAGTCATTTGGAAATAATCATTATAATTCTTAATTTGCAAACAGTGCATGGTTGGAAAAATGAGAGTATTGATGAGTTATTGGCATTGTTACATCGGTTATTACCACCTGAATCCACATTTCCCAAAAAATGAAGTGCATGTAAAGCACAAATGAAAAAGATAGGGTTAGGGTATGAGAAGATCCACACATGTGTGGATGGTTGTGTATTATTTCACAAAAATCATGCAAGTGAGACTGAATGTCCAAAATGTAAATAACCGAAGTATAGACGAGGGTTGAAATCAAATTCAGCGCCTAGAAAGATTCTTCGCCCCTTTCCAGTAATCCCACAGTTACTTCGAATGTATAGATGTTGAGACATTCTTGAGATTATGCAATGGCATGCCCAAAATAAGAGAACCAATGGAAAACAATGGTTTGTGGTTGATTCTAAGACGTGGATGGAATTTGACAACAAATGGCCTGATTTTTCCCAAGAGCCTCGTAATATAAGTTTGGGTTTAGCTTTAGATGGGGTGAATCCATTCTCAAATCATAGTAGTAAATGGTCAACTTGGCTAGTGTTTTTGATCAATTATAACTTGCCTCCATGGTTAGAAACCAAATCATTTTTCTTGATGTTTTCATTGAGTATACTTGGAAAGAAAAGTGTGACTTTAGATACAATTGATGTTTATTTAGACTCATTATTTGATGACCTAGTAGAATTGGGGAAAGGAGTTGAAACAACTCAATTTTTAAGGGACAGCGATTCAATCCATTTTACTTTAAGAGCTTCTTTATTTCTTACAATACATGATCTTCCTGCATATGGCACATTGACTAGTCTCAATTTTCATGGATACCATGGATGTCCAGCTTGCATCTTTAAACCTTTTGTGGGGCACTCAAGTAGTTTGCATAAGTGTGTTTATTGTGGACATCATGCTTACCTTAAAATGGAGCATCCATATCATTGACAAACTTCTCACGTTTCAATGGTCAGGAAGAGAATCATGAAGAACCATTGGTAATAACCAATGATTACATTATTGAGAATACAGAGAAAAGATTGCAGTTTATTGAAAATGGTGGCATTGCTGGTAGTAAAAATGATCCATTCAATGATAGTGGTGTAAAACGATTGTGCATATTCTATAAGATTCCATACTTTAAGCATATAACCATTAGGTGTACCGTTGAATTTATGCATACTGAGAAAAACATAGATTTTGATATTATAGAAACTCTTTTTGGTGCATATGATACTGTGCCATCATGCCTAGACCTTCAAGAGATAAAGATTCGCCGAAATCTTTGGGTTGAAAATTATGGTGATGGAAAATTTAGAAAACATATTGCTTCTTATGTGTGGACAAAGGAACAACGTGCACAATTCTTAACATTGATGTCTCAGACTCGCTTTCCTACTAGATATGTGAGTAGTAATGTTAGAAGGGAAACTGACAATAATGGATTAAGAGGCCTCAAGACCCATGACTATTATGTCATAATTGAGGATAATTTACCTATTGAAGTCATATCAAGTTTGGAAAAGGGGCCAATAATTATAAGGTTGGGCCTAATATTGAAGAGAATGAGTATGCATGTGTTAGATCCTTCAAACTTTGATAATTTGAGGGAAGAGGTTGTTGAAGTCCTTTTCTTATTGGAGCGAGAATTTGCACCAACAATATTCGATATTTCTATGCATATTCTTGTACATCTAGAACATGAACTAGAATATTGTGGCCCAATAAGAACTAGATGGATGTACCCTATAGAACGATATATGAATGTTTTGAAAAAGTTTGTTTGTAATAAGGCAAAACCAGAAGGTAGCATGTGTGAAGGATATTCAATGCAAGAGGCCATAGGATTTTGTACAGAATATATGAAGGATTTTACTAATGTTAATCGACGTGTATGGGATGATAATGAAGATGAGAGATTTACAAGTGAATTGTTAGAAGGAAATGGACATAGCTTCAATCTATCAAATGAGGAAAGAACTATGATACATGCCTATGCTCTTCAAAACACATCCTCATTGGATAAGTGGCGCAGGTAAAATTTTATTTTCATGATAATTTATTTATTTAATTTCATTTATTAGTTAAATTATTATCATTCTTACTATCTTGTATGATCATATTCTATGTATAAAATATGAGGAATAGATTCGAAAAGGGATGCATCCATCTCGAAAGCATAGACTTCAAGATTTGAATATTGGAGATGGTCCTTTTCCAAAATTTGTTGACTATATTGTTGATGCAATTAGTGATGCACAATAAAAAGGACAAAATATAACGATGAAGAAATTGAGCTTTCATGACCTCCAAATATAATCGCTTCTTCGTTTAGTGGGATGTGGCATATGGTAGTCATTTAAGAGTGGAAGAAAAGGACAAAGGAAAGGAAAATTGTGATTGTATTGTTAGTGTTGAATTTCATCATGGCATTAAAAAGAAACTTTATATTGGATTCATAGAGGATATTAGTCAAGTTGATTATGCTGAGACTAGGCCCATATTATTAAAATGTAAATGGATCAAACTATCTACAGTACAACGTGATGAGTACGGGTTTGTACGTGTAAATGCATGCCAATTTTTATCAAAAAATGATGAGCTGTATGTTTCTCCTCCTCAAATTACACAGTCATTTCTAATTGATGATGTAACAAGCCCAAGATGGTCGTATTCCATTCAAGTAGAGTCATTTGAAAAGGAAATTCATGGAATATGTTGATATAATGTTCGATGAAAAAATCTACTAGTTTACAAGAAACATTGGAAGAAGAAGCTGAAGATGACAATAGAGCTGTATTTGAAGAAGAAAATTTGATTCCCAGTGAAGAGACTAAGATAGATAATAATATGCATGGTAAGGGAAATATATTATATGAGGACAATGGAGAAAACGAAGAAAATGCATACACAAGTGATCGGGATTGTGATCTTGATAGAAATGCAAATCATGATGATGATGATTTGTCACCTTAAATTTATTGAATATATTTTCACTATGCAAATTTCATTTTATTGTTTTGGCCATGGGATTAGCCAATGGTTGTACGTCTAAACTATATACTAATCTTTGTATGGATTTTATTTTTTTGTCCATGGGATTATCCAAATACTTGTTTTCAATACTATGAAATGTTTCAAATATTATTTCCTTCTGTTCCTTACTATTAAATTCCATCTGAGAAATGCTATGAATGGATGTTTGCATTAAGTTTTGAACTCTTTCAGGTGGAATTTTTGAATGTTAGGTGGTTAATAATTTATATTATGTGGTTACTGTTATTCATTCTTTGAATAATTTATAGTAAATGTGTTTCCAATAATGATCAAATTTTGTTTGAGAAATGTTATGAATGGATGTTTGTATTAAGTTTTTATGGATAACCTCATTGCTTCTGTGTACATGTAATAACGATGTTTTTAAGGGAAATGTTCAACAAGTCTATGAAGAATAAGGGGGGGGGAATACAAATTTGGAAAAAACAATGATGAAAATGTTGTGGATTATGAGCATGTTCGTAAAGAACGCATTGCAAAAAATGAAGAATATATGCCATCTCTTGGTTTGGAAAATAAGTAAGTAGTTATTCCTTGTACCTTTTCACTTCTATGCATATTTCATGAAAGTTGTTTATAATATATTTCATGACGTATCCTATATGTGCTTTCAATTCTCATTTGATAATTTTTTTGTGTTAAAGGGAAACTTTTTCTTCTAGAGAAAGATAGCAGAACCAAAAGGCAAGCAAAGGCACATTGTTGCCATCTCATGCTTCAGTTCAGTAAGTACTTATTCCTCATAATTTTTGACTTCTAAGCATATTTTATGATAGTTGTATATAATCTATTTGATTATGTAGGACTTCTATGCTTTCGATTCTATTTTAATATATTTTTTTATAGGGAAAATGTTGATTGTATAGAAAATTATGAGCTAAAACAAAAGGCAAGCAAAAACACACTATCGTTAGCTCGTACAATCCTATGCCTTGGTACTGGATTAGTACATGGAGAAGATGCTGACAACACTAATGATCATCATCTTAATATATCACATAATGGTGATCATTCCCAAGCTAATATTGTTGAAGTTTTGGTGTTTTCTGAATCAGAATCAGGTTTGAGAGAATTGTTTTATAAATTAAAACAAAGATTTGAAGGCCCATCTAAGAAAATTGGTGAGATATCTAATGCCACACCTAATGTGGCCAATAAGGAACCACTTAGGACTTTAATTTCCAAAATAAAATAACCTCTTCTTTGCACAAACATGAGTGCCCTTTCTACATCACAAAGTCTTGATTCAAGTGAAGATATGCCAGCTTCCATACAAGAACACAAAATTCTTTAAGGCATGTATAGGTCCACAAAAAGAGAATCCAAATAAATAAAATTAGAAGGCAAGAAAGCTTATTTGCTTGAGGTAAAAGATGTTGAACCTTTTGGACCAAATGTTGCAAGGTGGGCCTCAGAGTTGGGCACGAGAGTAAGGGCTCACCTAGATGTCACGAAATCCAATTTTGTAGATCAAGATGAAAGACGTGTTTATTTGGTGATTTGAAAAATGGAAAATTCCTTCGAGACTTATGGTGGAAGGATTACCACCAAATATTAAAAGACCAGAATGAGAAAATTGATTAGAAATTTTAGGCATAAATGCAGAAAATGAATCCTGGATGGAAAAGAAAGGGACACCAGCTTGACTCCAAAACAATGGGAGGAGCTGAAGGAAAGTCTGTGTGCTGAAGAGTATGTGCAAAGGAGTGAAAAAGGAAAGATGGCAAGATATAATGTGAGGGACCAATTTATTATAGGTCGTGGTGTGTGGCGAAGCAATCAACACATGTTTGTAAGTATATGATTTTTTTTTTCAATACATTATGTATGGTATTTTTGTAAGTACGTTGTGTTATATATATTGCATTTTGATTTGTATATATATCCAACTAATTATGTGTTGATAATGATTTGTAGGTTTAATATCCTATTAGATCATAAATTGATACGAGTGAAATGGTTGGCCGTTGTTTAATATGTGATATAGACAATTCTAAACATAATCTTATATCACAAAATCCAACAAAAAGATCATTTCCATTTAATGAAGTTGATAAAATCCGTCTAGTTAACATATCTACGTCTATTCGAATTGATAGAGATCAAAACTATAAACAGGTAATCGATTGCATAAATGGGTTGATAAAGACAATGTCAACCATAGCCACCTCCATTGAACCAATTATCAAATCATGGAATAAAATGGGATGTCACAGTGATGTTGATGAGGTAAGCTAATTATCATTCCCATGCAAACATTTCTTGATTTGAATTCATAATATGATATAATTGGTTTAGGACTTATTTTTAGTGTTTTACCGTTATATTTAGTATCCTTCTACTATATTACTGTGTGCTTGTAATGTGATATTTTATTTGTGCATGATGTAATTAAATGCAGAAAATTAAACAATCTATCGGCATTGATGCAATGCAACAAAATTATCAATCAGTGTGTGCAACTCCTGCTGGACAAGATAGTTCAAAGATTGACTTGCCTGTAAGTGCCACTATTACATTTCGACCCAAAATCCGACGGTTACTTCCGACGGCGCATGGATTTTTTCTTTTAAACTCACCAAAAATAAGAAAGTTAAATTTTTTTTTAAAGATTTGGTCATAACCGTCGCTTAAGCGACGGCTAGGCTCATAAGCGTCGCTTAAGCGATGGCTAGCCTAGAAAGCGTCACTTAAGCGACGCTTATGAGCCAAGGACCCCTTAGAGATAGTTTTTCTTATGTTTTACATGTGTTTTCCATGTGATTAAGCTCAATAAGTGAGGTTTAGGGCCTAAGGTTTTGTTGGAATTTGATGGAGACTAGGGTTCTCATACATGACCAACAAAAGAGACATTGTAGTTTAAATGTGTTGGTGTATCCAATCTTCCCAAAGATAAGAATGTCTCACTTGAATCATGGCCAATAGTCTATAAATTTAAGGGAGATATATTAGGATTTCCACAACCCCTTTAGATAACTTTACCAACATCCATTTAACTTATATTGTTCTTATACTCAACAAAATACAACACTATCAAATTAACTATGGGAATTAATCATTATAACATCTTATAATAACTATGCATCACCCAATGGTTTAGACATAAATAAAGGAGATAATATATAACCATTTGAAATATATAATAGAAAAAGACATAGACTATCAAAGGAAATACTCATTTATTCATCCAATTGCAAGACTTGTAATAGAGTTACACGATATCATATGAGATAGGCCATACAACCATTACATCAGCAACCAAACAAAAACTAGAGGCAACTAAATACTATCCCTTTCTCATAGCCCCAAAGGACTTTTATACAAAATATAGGGGTTAAATTTTATTGTGTCAATCCAGTTACAAAAGGGTTAATGGTTGATCATGACAATCCATTACCCACATCATCTTATTAAATACATTCATTTAAATACTATAGTCAATTGTATTTGAATTTAATTTCATTCCTTTATCCTATATAGTATATATACATAAATCGATCAATCATTTCAAAAAATACATATAAATGTCAAGTCTAAAAATATCGGCCCTTGTCCATCAGTTTGTGTTGGTTTGTTGTTCCAAAAGAAAGAATTGAGGGTTGTGTGATCTAGAATGATGGTGTTTTGAAGGATCGAGTGTATGCCATTTGCAAATTGATTTGATGGGGGACTGGCAATGCACATGGCCTCTCCTTCCAATGGGGGGCTCCTCGGCAGATATTGTTGTGAATAGCAAGAGACAGAGAAGACCCAGTGTGAGATTGGGAGAGATAGGAGACCAGTCTGCTGCCTATGCGTATTCTTCACAGGATCTTATCAGGAGGAAGAAGCAGAAGCAGTGGAATCAGCCACCAACTGGGTTCTTCCGAAATGCTTCAGATTTCCCAGGCGGGTCCGGTACGTTATCGAAAACGCGGCCTTTGTTAAACATTAGCAGTGATGAACAGGTCATTTTAGATGACCCAATTTCTCATTGTGGGTTTCCTTCTGACGAGGGTGGGAAAATGCAACTGAACCCTATTTGTGTTAGTAAGAAGCTCAGGCATGGTAGGACACATAGGAGGGGTGTGAGCTTAGTTGGAAAGATGACTAGGACCATGAGAGTGAGCCCTGAGAGCAATACTAATGGGCAGGACAAGGGTTCCGGGGATGATAATGGGTTTGGGGCCTCTTATGATGCTGATACTCCTGAATGCTTCAAGGACTCTGATATGGATACGTCAGGGAGCTCAGTGAAGGAGACCTGTACAATTCACTTGGATTCGCCCGATTCCAGGCCTGTTAATTTGGGTTCATCTGAGTGCCATCATACGGTGGGGGAAGTGTCTGGGAACGAGAGGGAGGAGGAAACATGGGCTCATAACAATAAAGATTCCACGGAATATGGTAATGGTAGTGGGCTGAATTTCCCCTCTGACTCCAACCCTAGGTCTAAGCAAGATGGAATGAGGGATCGGAATGGCGATGACGATAAAAAGCTTAGTGCTGCACACTACTTAGGTATGGTAAAGGATGTCAGGGCCTAGTTGAATGGAATTGGATTGGGTAGATACACAAAACTCTTTGAGATGCACGAAGTGGACAAGGATGTCTTGCCATTGTTGACATTAGATGATCTTAAGGAGATGGGAATCAATGCTGTCGGTGCCAGGCGTAAAATATATTCTGCAATTCAAAAGCTTGGAAAGCGCTTTACGGTGTGAGTCAACTGTTTGGATCTTATAGAGCTGGGTTATGATTTAGAGCGTAGGCGCTGAGGGTTTGATGCTGCTTGTATGCAGGATGCTTTGGCCTTAAATGAAAGGCAATTAACACAAAATATAAATGTTTGAACGGAGTTCTATTGTTCTGTAAATAAAGCACCTGTATTGATATATATTTTAATGGACTTTCTTACATTCTGTGTGTGCCATCTGTTTTGATATTTGAACCAACAAGTTGATTGTGCAGGTTGCTTTATGTTTTTCTGTTTGGTCGTGATGTATCAATACTCTATTGTTATATTATTATTACACTGTCTATTCTCTTCTCACAGATTTCAATTTAGTAGCTTTTTCACATTTTACATGTGTGGTAACGAGTATATAAAAGAGAACTGACATGATTATAAACTAAAAATTGCCAAATGGAATCTGGCACCCTTCCTGAAACCTTAGTATTGGTGACATGTACATTTAGTGGGGGGAATGGGTGGCTCAGTGCAAGAAGAAGGATGCTCTATAGGTTAAACTTTGGATGCTGGGCCATCTCCTTGGAAGGAAACAATTCATTTGTTAGAGGCTGTGTCAGATCTTTGAGTTGCCAGTTTTGTGTAAACATGTAAGCCACCAATTTGCCCAATTCTTGGCACCGGATTTCCCATCTGTATTGTTCCCTCAGGTGAGCCTGGGAGGACCCTAATACTGCAACGTGAGTGATTTCTGTCGACAGAAATGAAGAACTGTTGATTCATTGCTCTCATTTTCCTGGGTCAGTGGTTTGTAGGTAGGAGCATATATCTTTAGGATTGAAAAGGATCTTGAAAATCAAACCATTTCTTTTATTATGAGAATGAATTGGTTGATTGCAAGGATAACCGATAATTGTCTTTGATGCCAAGGCAAGCGCCAGAGATTTGTATACCACTGAGGTTTCACTTGATTGTTTATGGATGGGCTGTCAATCAGTCTAAAGGTTGTCCAGGTGACCTAATTTTATTCTTTTTTGAAATACAGGGCTGTTTAGTTATGTTGGAAGTGTTTTGTTCTCCTACTAAAGCAAGTGCCCCCCTATTTTCTGTTGTCTAACTACTTTCGCTGAATCTGTTGATGATCCACATCTGTTGTCAACCTGATTCAATTTTTAAAGATTTGAACAGCGCACACACATTGGTATCTGATTTTGGCACTCCCTCTCTAGGTGTATTTTTCTTTCATCTTTGTTGTTCATGGTGAGACATTATTTCTTGGAGATTAGATCTGTTTTTTTTTGCTTTTATAGAGTTGCTCATGTGCTCCCACCTTGTATCAACATTGTTGTACTTAGCAATGGCATTAACCTACTGTTTTGGTCATTCATTAGACATTAATAAATGTATCTTATCTTAGCTAGGAGAAAACATTTTTTTCAAATGCTTCATATATTACATTAAAGAGCAAAGTTGCAAACAAGTATAACAGAGTTCAAGATACTTACATCATATAGACAACAAGAGAACCAAGAAAGTCATTTAGCTTCAGTTTGTTTATTTCTGGTATGTCGATGGGACATTTTGGTCTCCCCACCCTGTTTGTGTATCGGCTTCTTGTGACTAGAAAGTTTGTGTATCGGCTTCTTTGTGACTACAAAACCCTATCATGAAAGACTAGAAAGTTTCGATTTCTAGAAATGCAGATTTGCATAGAGGTGGCAGTTGCTTCAAATATGAAAAAGTTAATTACTTAACAATTGTGCAGGTTGTCTCTGCAGCTGGTGCTGTTGAACATGAACAAATTGTAGAACAAGTGAAAATATTGTTCACAAACCTGTCTACTGATCCTATAACTGCAGCAGACCTTGTGGAGAGAGAACCGGCTGTCTTCACCGGATTAGAGGTCAGAAAAGTTCAATTGAAAATTGTTTGTTATTACCGGCTCAAGAGCATGGTTTTGTAGTGGATCTAGAGTTTTATTAGAAAGTCAATCCTCTAATGTACCCTGAATTTGATTGCCACTCAGGTTCGCACTGTAAACGATGATATGCCATTGGCACAAATCGCTGTAGCTTTTAAGGGAGCTTCATGGACAGATCCAGAT
>LPNX011038975.1:6540-26107 GCA_001517045.1 Pseudotsuga menziesii
GTTTTAGTTATTATGGATCGATTCTTCTTGTTGACCACACATGTTATCGTTTGGAGGTTGCATGTTTTTTGGGTTAATAACCTTTTTTAATATTGAAAGTTACTTGAAAAGTTGGGAATCCCTTGGGTTTCTTGCATGAGGACACGTGGACGTCATTGAGGGTGTCGAACCCTTTTTGTACATTTCTTAATGGACAACATATCTTAAGAGGGGCATTTTGGAGGCCACGTGGCATCCTCAATAACCATGTGATTTTTGCTCGATGGATTTCCCCTTATTAAGGGGGTCTATGTATCTCAGCATTTTTATAAGTGGCATTGGCCACCTTATTTGTGTATTGTGTCCCAGAAAGGTTATAAGTACTTGTTTATTGAAAGGAACTTGTTTTAATGTTGGTGTTGAGTTTTAGAGATTGTTGGGCTCTAAATATGTCATGTTTTCCACTATTAAAAATCTTCATCCACAAGCTATATTCCCTTTTTTTAATACATTATAACACTATTATTCTGTCAATTAACATTAAATACATCTATCTTAACTTATGGTTAACTATTTTTTTTTCTTGTATTTTTAATGATTAAATATGTTTTATCATGATTTTAGCAATGGAGGTTTAATGACATGCTTATGTGATTAAGCAACATATTCTTGCATTGGAACATTCGACCTTCCTGTACCAAGATGGAAATCAAACTCAAACTTTTAGGATTCCTTCACCAACAGTTCCTGCACTGGTGGCTCCTGTATCGGCGGTTCCTGCACCAGAATTCAGGATTCCTGCACCAGATTTTCGGATTCTTGCACCCAAATCCAGATTTTTAAGAAATCAAATTTCCAAATGTCAAACAACTTGGCTATGATTGTAGATCCTTTTTTTGAGGTTGTTTCTCACCTCTCATGTATGAATAGAGGTTAAATAATGATTCCTGGATAGAAAAATTTAGAGTAGGAAGCTGAACTATTTTGTAAACTACTTTGAATGGAATGAGAATTGAAGCATTTTCTATCTATTGCAAATAAGCAATGTCTGAATTCTTTTTCCAAGGTGTGGATCATATCACGAGGGCCCCTTGATATTGTAACACTTTGGTTGCAAATATATGTTTATGTTGTATTTCTATTTTGTGTGATAGTGTTTCTCTTTCTGCAATTTTAAATTCTGTGATTTATTTTATGGTTGTTGATTCATTTTACAGATTTCAACTAAGCCTCAAATTGGATACCTACACTCATTTTTTCGTTCCTATAATCATACATTATGGCACTAAAATCCATTCCTGCACTGTAATCTGTTCATGTACTGCATGTCCCTGCACTGCACTTTCATTCTTGCACTGTATTATGGCATTGTGTGTTCCTGCACTGTGTATTTCATCTCTGTCATCAATCCTACACTGTATTACATCATTGTAACTCATTCCTCCACTGTATTACATCATTGTAACTCATTCCTCCACTGTATTAGTGTGTTGTAACTCATTCCCACACTATATTATTTCACTGTAACTCATTCCCACACTTTGCTTCTGTGATCCTGTGCTACAACTCATTCCTTCACTTTTTACATTCTAATTCATGTGTCCTTATTTTGCAAATAATTACATGATGCAAGAAAATAATTAACAGTCAGTTACTCCCACTTTGGAAGAAAATAAATATTTGCATTTGATTACTATATAAACTGTTTGCAGATAAAATTGAAGAGTCAAGAACTTCCAACACTTCATTCTCTGCTATTTTTATAACCTACACTCAACGATTGCCATCATTCCTGCATTGCTCTCCTTTATTCACATCGTCATTTCCGATTCACAGCTTTCAATTAATATTGCATAGAGAATTTGTTGTTTGGTCATATGTTCAACATCTAATTTTTTCGTGCCATTGTTTTAAGTGTGAATTTATACATATATATTTAGTTGGTTGTAACAAGTGTGTGAGATTATCTTGTATTTCACTAGTTGTATTATTGTTTAAAATAATCAAGTTGTATAATTTTGTGAAGATAGGTTTTTTATTATTATTTTAATTGTTTTTTATAAATTTTTGTTAAAATGTTGTTAGTTATTTAAATTAGCATTTGTTTTAATATTAGTGTATAATATTGTTAATATGTCTAGTTGTAGATAAAATATTATTCTAATGACTTGTTTGTTTGTTATTATGTGAATTTTGTAAATAAATGTCATTATTATTATTTAATTTCAAAATACAAGTATTGTTTCACATGTGGCATTAAGTGAAGAACGAAACTAATTAACACATCTTTTCTCTTTTTTTCCACTTTCATTTCAACATCTTGTTTTTATTTTATTTTCAATTCCATCACTTTCCTTTGTTGCTTTCTTTAATGCATCTTTTCGAGGACATTTTACTCGCATAGTTTTGAAGTTTGATTTGATTTCCTATTTGTTTAATTGCTTCTCCATTCGCTAGTTTGTTTTTATTTGATTTTTCCGTAGTTTAATTATCTTTTAAATTCTTTTTATTTCCCACGCTTTAATTCTCGCACTTAGTTTTATTATGTAGTTTGGATTCATATACTTTAATTTTTCATAGCTTCAATCACTAAAGGAAGATTAAAATCCTAACTTGTGAGATATGGATTCCTCATTATGGGTTTCAACCTAGGTGTTAGATTATTTCCATTTAATTGAGTTTTGCTTATTTCATTTATTGCATTGAAGTGTGTTTGTCAACATTTATATTAGTCAATTAGATTAGGCTATGTTAGGATCTAGTCCTGCACATACTATGATTGCACCTTTAAATCTACGATTCTCCAAATGATAATTTAATATTGGTAATTAGTTGACATATAATTTCACCAACATTTTGGCGACGTTGACGAGGAATTGTTAAAGGGATTAGAGCATAGTTTCTTTCACAAGTTTTATGTTTGATGTTATAGGGACAACTTGGGGGAGGAGATAAAATGGTAAGACGAGAGGTAAGAACCTGGATGTCCACTTTGGTGGGGTTGCTCCAAAGCCTTGTTGTTTACTTTTTTATGCAGAGTTGTTTACTTTTTTATGCAGAGCGTGTTTCCTTTTTGCAAGTTTGTAATATAATAAATTTCTTTTATGCAAGTGTGTTTTATTTTATTCAAGTTTAGTCTGCTTTTCAATTATATAATTAGTTTCTATTATCTTTTAGTTTTCTTAAAATTTCTTTGAGTATGTAGTTAGTTTTCATTTCATTTTTCATGTTAAAAATAAAAAAATAATTTGGGTATTGTAAGAACCCGATGCACTAATCCATGTGTGAGATAGGACCCATTGACCATCAAGTGGATTCAAATATGATCATGAGTTTAGAAGAACTCTCCCAAATCCTTGCAAAAGTTGGGATCTCTTCATCTCAAAAAGAACACATCTTGACAATAGTGAAGAACCTATCTACTTCTCCAAAAGTGATAAAAGAACAAGCATTCCATGAGCCACATCCACAACAAGATCTAGAAACATCCTCTACTCACATTTTCCAACCTGTAGAAGAGATCATGGAACCATGGAACACATCCGATGGAGAACAACCATTAGAACCTGAGATCGAGGAGTTCTTAACATGCCTCTCATAAGATCCTTTATACATTCAATAGACCAATCATTCGAAAGAAGTAAATATGCATGGCATGGTAGAAGAAGACATTCAAAATGAAGAGGAGGACCAAGGAAATCATGACTATATTGAGAAATGGTTCCAAACCATCATCACATCAAAGCACCGCTATCTTATTCAAGAACTCTTGGTATCAGATCATTTGAAACTGTTGGTATTTCATGCTTTTGTGTACACTAAAGTTTATATTTCAAATCTAAGCATGAATTTATTTTTGTGCATGTTATGCACATGGATACATTGGAAATACTCCTACACTTGAAGGAAACCTTCTTTTGTAAAATGTAGAGTATGATTATGTAAATAAATAAAATAGTAAAGATAAAAATAACTTTTGTTGTGAAAACCAGCTTGTCTAGCGCAACTTGGTAGAAGCTTTTCTTGAAAACCAGGAAACTGGTGGGAAAAGTTCCCAATAAAGCTTGTAAGTTTGTATTGGTTCTTCAAATCATGTAAGTTTTCAATTCATTATGTTTTATACTCATATTGGATGATGTGGAATCCTTTAAGGTCCACCTTCCAATGGTCTTGTCCCATCCACATCAACAAATTATCCAGGAACCAAGACTTGAGTTTTGTATAGTGTCCTAGTATCTGCATAGATTAATGGCATATTTCCTTGTTGTTAATCATGGGGATTCATCATTGCCTCTTGATTGATGAATATTGCAAGTGAATCGACTCCAACAAATCCATTTGTACCTATCAAGATGCACTAAGGTACTTTAGCACTCATTATCATTAACGACAAGTTGATTCACATTGGGTAACGACATACCTTAATGGTCGGTAATCCAATGATTTATTTTCATGTTTGACATCAAAACATTCATTCGCATGATAAGAATTGTACTGTCACATGCCCCAATTTGCAAAAACAATTTTATAATATTTGAGGAACATTATGTTAAATTTTATGCTAAGTTGTAATTGATGACTTAGTGGGGTCAAGAATATTTAATGTAAATTCAGAATATTTTATTTATAAATAAATAAATCAGGAGACAATAGCTTAGGGAAGCTGTTAAAAAAGAGTTTAGTGGTCAATTGGTGGAGGAGACTGGGTGGAGAGGAAATTGACATGTGGCAGCATCCTCAAACCACTTCCAACTGTTGCAGGTGGCAAATTTTCGATATTTGTGGTCATGATTCCCCAAGAAAGTGGAATCAGAGCAGGTGGCTCATTTAATGAAAACTGACCCAAAATACCTAGGCATCTCTATAAAATTTCCTATTGAAGAGAGCCGAGGCTTCTCATTCTAGAGAAGTGATCATTCAGGATGAATAAATTTTACTCAAGAGAAATTCAATGGAGGGGAGTCTGGAGTGCGTTTGAGGGGATAACTGCTGAGATTGATCTAGTTGCAACTTTTAAGCTGAAGATCATACTGCTGAGAGCAGATTTTTATTACTGAGGTAATTGGACCAATCAAGTGACAGAGGTCTTACAGTTGCATTCTCCACCCAGTTCTCAGCCAAGAAGACTAGGAACAAGCTTGGGGGTCCTGAGGAAGCATTGTTTGAGCACTCTCCAGGAGTTTGGTTGGGAGGAACAACCTCCTTAAGCTGTTGTCTTCTTGTCCTCAACAGGTTCTATTTTATTTTTACTGTCTTCAGTTAAATAATTCTTAGTTTATCTATCCAGGCATGTTAGTGTTTAGGGTTTATGAATGAAAAGTAACTGTGTAATGTTAAGTTCAGTAAATTTATAGATTATAGTAGAAATGGAAATGATTATGTAAATAGTGAAATAGATAGAAATTAAAATTCCAAGCTGTGTTTTTCCACACCTGAACTCAGGTCGTACTCTAGCACAGTTGGATTGTTTTAAGTAAATGAAATGATTCTTTTATTGGAATGTAAACAGTAGATATGATTCTTTATTTGAATGTAATTAGTAGATAGATTTTACTTCAATGTTTATGAAATTCACTGAGTAGCAGTGCTATGTTTTGTCTGCACTTATTTACTTCAGCCAACCAAATAGAAACATAGGTGTAAAAGAAAATAGTAAATATTATTATTTCCAATATTAGTTTACTGATAACATATAAGATATTATAGTCAACAGTAGTAAAGTAAATAACTAATATTTGAGAAAATATGTAAAAACAAAATAATAAAACAATTCATAAACATTAACTTTACAGACCAGAGTGTGTTTTATCTAGGAGCTAAGGATCCTTTTATAATCCTTTTATTTCACAAAAAAATTACTGAAATTCAATATTACCTAGTTCGAGTATGCTGTACTAAAAACTAAGTGTTTATTAATTAAGTTTTAGAAGTAAAACTGTTTAGAATTTCTCATTTCTTATAGAGTTAGCATCATACTTATAACTGTAGGTCGTATAATCTTTCCTTATTCTATTTTGAAAAACAGAGTTATTAATGCTGTAAAAATAAACCAGGATTTATTTTAATCTATAGGGTTAAACAACATGTTCAAAGCAAAGTCCTAGAAATTAAATTATTATTTCACAACAGAGCTTAAAATAACTATAATTACAGGGTAGTAATAAATAGAATACATATGTAAATAATGAACAAAGTAAACTAGTAATTACAAATCAATTGCAATATACAATTCTTAATCAAAGGAAGGCTTATAGCCTGTAGAATCGAAGAATCGAAACCTAAGTCTTCTTTATTAACTGTAAATGAAAATTACATTACTGTTAGGTTAAGGAAAAACCCAGTTCACAGTCTTCATTTTCTTGGAGTTCAAATAAGAAAACTTAAGCAAACGAGACAGAGATCACATAAACATCTCTGAGCATAGAGGAAGTTATTTTAATCTTAACAAAAACATTACATCACTTAAGCCATAAGGCTGAAACACTTAATTGAAACCACATATACATCACAGCTTCAAGAGCTTGTGCTACCCAACGAAATATCGCAAGGGTTTCTAAATAAAAATTGGGTAATAAACAACAAACTATTTATCACAACTAGTCGAGAGTTCGAAGCCATGTTCCAACCACAAAAATCCTTCTTCCAACAACCCAAATGGCAAGTAGGGAGAACCCACAATGAGACCGGGGCTTACCAGTTGGAAGCCCACGAATTTTCTTTCCACATAAAGCCTGGAGCTGTCAATGTGAGCTTGCAAGATTTAAAACAAACAATCTTTAAAAACTCTGAGTAATAATTTACTAAACCCTAACTTAGTAAATAATTTGACAAAGAATCTCAGGCAAGGTAAAAATGCATACATATAAGCAAGAAGAAAATAGAGCCAAGAAGATATGGCCACCCAACTCGTATGCATCAATTTAAGGAAAATATCAAGTCAACCCTGCGATAGAGGCAGCAAGGATACGGCCTCAAGCTCCACAATGCCTTGAGGAAAATATCGAACAAACTCGAGGGTAAAACCTTTTACAGACTTCGAGCCAAGTGAAGAAGCAAAAAACCACTCGCACTATGTTTTCCTTCAACTCACAAAAGAACTAAAAACACAAGCCACGAAACCATAAACCGCTTTGCACAGAAATGCAGGCTCAAGTGCCAAGGTTTGAGAAAGAGTAGGCCTCTCATGGCCGCAAGGAGTTTCACAGCACAGCCTACAGAAACTCAAACCCTCGAAGCAAAATGCAAAAGAGTAGGGTTTCATTACGTTATAAGTCAACCAATGCATGGAGGAGGATGGTCCACGTTCCCTTCCAGAAATTTAACCAAGTGTGGGTCGATTCCTATTGTCAACGCTGCACAGTCGATTATAAATTATATCATTACCAATAATACAACCCATGCTATCGACTATATTATAAAAGTTCATATCATTGCCCATAATGAAATTTATGCCATCGACCATAGTCTAACGTTCATATGATTGCTCATCATATCAACTTTGCCATCGATGATATTATACTATGCTTTGGAACTAGTATTATATAGGAGAAAATCTTATAATGTATATTGCCTTTAGTTTCAATTGCATCTAGTAGTTGATAGGTAGATACAACTACCTTATGTTATATATTAAGTTGATGGGTATAGCTTGACACTATTAAATAATAAGTCAACATATTTTTATAACATTGCAATTAAGACTTGTATCATGGTTATAATCTATAGATTAAGAATACAGCTTGTCTACTAGCTGTGTAAGAAGATAATCATCATTGCAACAATTCAAATAAGTTGGTATTGTTACATGACTAGTAAAGGATAATTAGAGTATTAATATATTGATATTATGGTTTATTTCATAAACTAAAGAGCTCTAAACTTCTCCACTGAAAGACTTGATGCTGATAAAGGAAGGAGTCTTCAAGAAGACTGAAGATTAACCTTTTGAAAGAGTTTCTCTTAAGTAACTAATCTTTCATTGTAAACTTTACCTTTGAAAAACATGAGAATATGTTCTTACTTAAAGAGTAGTGCACTTGAGTATTAAAAATGAAAATACCAGTAAGATCATGAAACAATAGAAGTATTTCTATGCCAAGATCATGAGCTCTATGCTCACTGTAAGAATCTATAATAGAGTAGGTACTATAATCTTTATGACATAAAGAAACCTTGGAAGAACTCATTCTTGTAAATAGCATTAAATTATGTTAAGGATAAAAGTTACTATGGATTGAATATAAATACTGTCATAGATCCAAAACAACGAAGGAATTTACTTTACCTCATTGGAGTCGTGCATCTTAATAATCAATTTATATACTAGCATCTTATCATGCTAAAGAAGTACTTCTCGACATAATTCAAAATAAACTTCTACTTAATCATACGCTTACCTGTTGAAAATGTAAGAACCAACAGTCCATTTGAGTTAGCAGAATGGTAAGTAAGCCCCAATTTCAAACATGATTTCTCACCTACTTGACAAAATTAAATCATCAGTACAACTAGCAGCAATTAAATGCAAGTCCTCTTTCTATGACTTATAAAAATTAAAGTTGTATTAGTTTTTCTGTATTTGAAACTAATCCTTAAATTTTGTTAAACTGTTTCATTTTTTGCTAACCGTTAGTAGTTACTAAACTGCGATCTAAGTCATTTTATGTCACTTTAAAAAAAAAAAAAATTTATGAAATTTTGGTTTATTACATGTACCATGGTTTTGTAGCGGTTGAAGACTATATGGTTTATGGTTCCACAACTTGCAGTAGTTTATTTTCTTGTTTTTGGTAGCAGTATGTTCTAATGAGAGTTTGCATGAGGACATGCAAACTCTCAAGTGTGGGGGAAGCAGACTCTTCAGATCTTTCTTCCCAGCATATTTAGAGTCCCTACCATTTCGTTCATCCAGTAGTAGTTCTAGTTTAGTCTCTCATTCTCATTTGATCTCAACAACTCAAATCTTTCAGCCACTATCAACATATTTCAATTTTAGCTCCAGTTCCATGCACTAGTTCCATGTAGTCATCTTTCGGCCTACAGTGGAATCAAAGTAAAGGTAAAAATGAGGTAAAACATGTTAAAACTCTTTAACTCATTAAAATTTTAAGAAAAATTGATGATCAACCATTGTACAATCTTTATAGTTCATAAACCACTATCATTATTAACCATTAAAAACTTCCATCTTCCATCCACCATCATCCGAAAAATGCATCCTCTAGTAAGGCCGTAAGAATGAAAAAAAGTGGTTCATAAGTACAAGGAAACATCTATAGTGTATTCTCCTATACATCATTAATCATTCACAAAGTTATCATAAAAAATATCTAAATAAGAGGATGCAATCATTTTTTCATATCCAAAGAACTACAAACAAAGCATGTAAACACCTAATTCCATTACCACTTCCATCATCCTCTCATATCATTCATCATTCCTTTATAATCCATCTCTCATCTATCCTCAATTTTCGTTACTTGAGTATGTTTCTCCACAAGAACCAACTCCTATAGGAAAGGAATAATGAATAAGTACTTAGTTTGCATGAGGACATGCAAACCAATAGGCATGGGGGAGTGTTGGGCTCCAAATATGTCACGTTTTCCACTATTAAAAGTCTCCATCCATAAGCCATATTCCCTTTTTAAATACATTATAACACCAGTACTCTGTCAATTACCATTAAATACAATCATCCTACCTTATGGTTAATTATTATTGTTTTCTTGTATTTTTAATGATTAAATATGTTTTATCATGATTTTATCAATGAAGGTTTAATAACATGCTTATGTGATTAAGCAACACATTCTTGCATTGGAACATTCGATCTTTTGTACCAAACTAGACATCAAAATTAAATTCTTATAATTCCCACACCGACAGTTCCTCCACCAGCGGTTCTTGTATCAACGGTTCCTGTATCGGCGATTCTTGCACCAGAATTCGGGATTCCTGAACTAGATTTTCGGATTTCTGCACCCAAATCCAATCTTTTAGGAAACCGAATTTCCAAATGTCAAACAACATGGCTATGATTGTAGATAGTTTTTTAGAGGTTTCTTCTCACCTCTATTGTATAAATAGAGTTTAAATAATGACTCCTTGATAGAAAAAATTAGAGTAGGAAGATGAACTATTTTGTAACTCAAACTTTGAATGGAATGAGAATTGAAGCATTTTTTACTGTTGCAAATAAGCATAGTCTGAGTTCTTTTGCCAAGGTGTGAATAAGATCAGGAGGGCCCATTGATATGGTAACACTTTGGTTGTAAATATATGTTGATGTGGTATTTCTATTTTGTGTGATCATGTTTCTCTTTCTGCAATTTTAATTTTTTTTATTTATTTTATGGTTTTTTATTCATTTTATAGATTTTAACTGAGCCTCAATTTGGATACCTGGACTCATTTTTCATTCCTGTAATCATACATTATGGCACTAAAATGCATTCCCACTGTATAATTTGTTCTTGTACTGCACGGACCTGCATTGCACTTTCATTACTGCACTGTATTATGGCATTGCGTGTTCCTCCACTATGTATTTCATCTATGTCATCATTCCCTCATTGTATTACTGCGCTATAACTCATTATTGCACTATATTATTGTGATGTAACTCATTATTGCACTATATTATTGTGTTGTAACTCATTCCCGCACTATACTATTGCACTGCAACTCATTCCCACACTCTTTTCTTGTGTTCTTGTACTACAACTCATTCCTTCATTTTTTACATTCTAATTCATGTTTCCTTATTTTGCAAATAATTACATGCTGCAAGAAAATAATTAGCACTCAGTAACTCCCACTTTGGAAGAAACTAAATATTTGCATTTGATTACTATATAAACTATTTGCAGATAAAATAAAATAGGAAAGAACTTCCAACACTTCATTCTTTGCTAGTTTTATAACCCACGCTGAACAATTGCCATCATTCTTGCATTTCTCTCCTTTATTCACATCTTTATTTCTGATTCGCATCTTTCAATTAATGTTGCATAGAGAATTTGTTGTTTGGTCATATGTTCAACATCTAATTTTTCGTACCATTGTTTTAAGTGTGAGTTTATACATATATATTTAGTTGGTTGTAACAAGTTTGTGAGATGATCTTGTAGTTCACTAGTTGTATTATTGTTTAAAATAATCAAGTTGTATAATTTTGTGAAGATAGGTTGTTTATTAGTATTTTAATTGTTTTTTATATATATTTTTTTGTAAAAAAGTTGTTAGTTAGTTAAATTAGCATTTGTTTTAGTATTTGTGTATAATATTGTTAATATGTTTCGTTGTAGATAAAATATTATTCTAATGACTTGTTTGTTTGTTATTATGTGAATTTTGTAAATAAATGTCATCATTAATATTTTATTTCAAAATACAACTATTGTTTCACATGTGGCATTAAGTGAAGAATGAAACTAATATTCTTTCCACTTCCATTTCAACATCTTGCTTTTATTTTATTTTCAATTCCGTCACTTTCCTTTGTTGCTTTCTTTAGTGTATCTTTTTTTAGGACATTTTACTTGCATAGTTTTGAAGTTTGATTTCATTTCCCTTTTGTTTATTTGCTTCTCCATTTGCTAGTTTGCTTTTATTTGATTTTCTGTAATTTAATTGTCTTTTAAATTTCTTTTTATTTCCCACACTTTAATTCTTGCACTTAGTTTTATTTATTTACTTTGGATTCCTCCACTTTAATTTTTCATAGCTTCAATCACTAAAGGAAGATTAAAATCCTAACTTGTGAGATATGGATTCCTCATAATGGGTTTCAACTTAAGGTGTTAGATTATTTCCATTTAATTGAGTTTTGCTTATTTCATTTATTGCATTGAAGTGTGTTTGTCAACATTTATATTAGTCAATTAGATTAGGCTAGGTTAAGCTCTATTCCTGCACATACTGTTCTCGCACCTTTAAATCTACGATTCTCTAGATGACAATTTAATATTGGTAATTAATTGACATATAATTTCACCAACAGAGATTCCAAACTACTTATCTACCAAGGCTAGGGGAGATATTAAATAGAAAATATCTCTATTTTGTGACATTTATGTCTAAGCAAAATGTCTTTCATGTCTATGTATAACAAGCCACCTCTGTCCACATGCAATTAACCAATCTTCTCATGTTGCTTGGATGAAAAGGGGGACAATTGTTTTAATGTTGATGTTTCGTTTTAGAGACACCAAAATACCTATATACTAAAATAAGGGCTCTTTTATATAGACAATATCTCTATTTTGTGTCATTCATGTCTAAGCAAATTGTCTTTCATGTCTATGTATAAAATCCCACCTTTGTCCACATGCAATTAACCAATATTCTCACATTGCTTGGATGAAAAGGGGGACAATTGTTATTGATGTTGGTATCTACTATGTGTTGAGTGTCTCTTCTATCTTTTACAAATAACTAACATTCACCCATCAAAATAAGGAAAATCCCTTATGAAACACACTTCTAAACCCACAAATATACAATCCATTGCAACTCAAGTAGAAGGAATTATGTGGGAGGCAGAGCAGATTATTGATGTCATCCTGGATCATGTGCTCATCAATACATATGCCTTTATGCAATTAAAACTACATCTTCCCAGTTAGAGGAAGAAATATGAGCTTTTTTATTTAGGCACTATCAATAAGGAAAGTCACCAAGTAATCAACAAGCTTAAGAAAAAGTTCTATTTATTATACTTGTATAAGAAAACAAAATTAAAAGAAAAATTATGATGGTATAAGTATAGGTTGAAGGAAACAAAAGGTAGACTACAGGATTCCTGTAAATTTGGATTCTAAGACTTATCCTATCAATCATCCTCTCATATTCATTATGCCCATTTACATGAGAGGTGTACTACTTTTAGACTACATTATCTTGAAACATGTAGACTCTATAAGATTGATACTCCATGGAATTTTATTGTCACCTTTTTTTGTTATGCCAACTATGGAAATTAGATGAAGTGTAATTTTTTACATGACACAAATAAGAGGAGAGTTTGCTCAACAATGCTCAAGATAATGTTTGGATTTGTTATGACTCAATATAATTTAATAATTTTAATATCAACAATAATATTAAAGTAAAAAATAGATATTACTAAGCTAGAATATAATTGCACTAACAATCTTATATATTAAAAATTAAGATAATATAGAACTATATTTATACTATTAGCAAACATAAATACAAATCATAATAACTAATGGAAAAGTGTAGTGGTAAACCTTAATTAACTTGAACTAGGATCAAGATAATTACAGTCTCAATTTTTTTTAATTTCTATCAAACTGTAATTAGATAAATTTTGTTTTTTAAATATTTCACATGAGAAAAGGATTTAAACACGTGTTTGTCATACTCAACCTATTATTTTTCTCTTAAAAATATAAAATCCATTTAATTTTAATGTACTCCCACTTTTATTTTCATGTGACGAATGAATGGCAAGTAAAACACTGTAAACTATTATGTTATTTCCCTATTCTTGGAAGTCACTTCATTTTATTTATATATATTATTTAAAGTTAAAAAAAAGAAAATTGTTTGTAGAGTTACAGAAGCTTTTAGGTTTTAAATTTAAGAACATGGCTCTATATTAAATCGAATATTATAGAGTCAGATTCTAGTTGGAACATGCATATTTATTAATAAAAATGGAGAAAATTATGATGAGAAGCAGGTTCACAAGGGCTCTCATTCCCTAAACATCGAGCTTAAATTGGCTTCATGTTTTATAATAGAACTCAAGATTATTGAGTGACTTTCGAAATCCATGTAGTACATGCTTATACTAAACTTGGAAGCCCCACAAACTTTTTGTCTCAAAACTATATATATATATATATATATATATATATATATTTATTTATNCGATATACTATGTTTAATTTAATATACTACAACATTTTTGTTACAATTTTAAAAGTTTTGTATTCACTTTCAAATATGTTTTGATTATCTACCAAGTTTCCCTTAAAATTAGTTTTTGGGTGCCTTTGATTTATGTAGTGTCACAAATTTTTTGAATAGGATTATGTAATAATTTTATACAATAAATTTAGTAGTTTACTTTATAAGTTTAGGACATCACTACATACTCAACTACATAATTTGGTTGCATTCTTAGAAAAAAAGGTTGCAATATTCTCATCAAAATATTAATTATGGTTGATATGGTTTACACATAATTATCAAAACAATAGATGATGATGCATTTTTCCATACGACTACACCATATCTTAGCATGCATCAAATGTTCAATGTTTAATCACCATTTCGTGACCCGTGACTTTACTTACAATATACTTCATTCATATTTACTTGGTAAAAGCTCTTATATATTCCATCATTAGTTGATAGATGATGCATATAATATCCCTTTATTTCATGTTATCGATATAGGATGCTGCCCTCATTATTCCAAGTTGTACATGGAGTATATTAAGGGTTTACATAATAACCATATTTGAATTTTACACATATATATAGAGATGTTTGGAAGTGTTCTTATTGGTTTATTTAGTGTTGAATCTAAACCTCAGTAACTAGATTGACTTGGACAATAATATGTATATATAGATTGACATATTTTTGTAAATTGTTTGCCTAAGTGTAATGCAACACCCCATTTTTTACTTCGTAACATAATCATGTATATATTGATGTAAAGGCTAGAAGTCGAAAACATATGGTCTAGGATAACCACGACATTATAAATATGTACATTTTGATATTAATATAAAATCCTTGAAAGATGGAGATGAAGAAGGAAAAAGAAGAGATGGAGGGCTATGATTTCACAAGTGGGGAAGTGATAGTGGACTAAGGGAAATGAATCTAGTGGGATTTAGCTTGTTTACTTGGCATTAGCAGTTTAACCAAAAGTTCCTAAACCATGATTAATGGAGAAGCTTTGATTAAGTATTATTAAATTATCTTAATAGGGGATTAAGAGGGGAAGGTACATACATACACATTATTGTGTTTTAAAATTGGTATGGTTATGTTTATTTTGAACTATATTTTTGGCATGACTATTTTTTTCTAAAAAATACATCATTATCCTCATCGTTACCGTTGTCCTCATTTCCATCATCATCACCATTAATGGCATCATCATTGTCATTTTCAACATTCCTGTCATTGTTAATGATGATGACCTAGATGGAGATGTTGATGATGACCTATATGACAACGACACAGATAATGATTATGATAATGACAATGATGAAGTTTTAAGAATTGGGAAGATTCAACAAGTTTAGTGGCATTGTCATCATCATCATCATTGTAAGTGTGCTTATGACCATCATTGTGTTTGTCATCATCATTGTTATTATCATCATATTCATTATTCATGTCATCATTCTCATCGTTGTCGTCAACATGATTATTGACATTGTCATGAATTTTTCATCAAATCATGTTATAAATCCCATTGTTACTTTAACCTTGTCGGCTGGGAATGTTTTTTTGGGTTAATATTTTGAAATTGACCTAATAATTGGGGCTAAAGTGGATGCATAATGCACTTAGTTTTGCACCTATACAACCTGACATAAGGAGAATTTAAATGTATTTGATTTGGTATGATAAAATGGATGCAATTTGTGTGCACTTTAGCATGATCCCATTATAATGCCCCTAGCTTTACACCTAGATAACCTAGCACAAGGACAATTTAAATGTAATTGGTTTGGGTTGCGAAAGTGGGTGCAATTTGCATCCATTTTAAAACAATCCCGATATAACGACCTAATTTTGCACCTAGACAACCTAGCATAAGGAAAATATATATGTGTGTGTGTAATTGATTTGGGATGCTAAACCAAGCAAAATTTACATACACTTTATCACCATCCCGATGGAATGTGCTTCATTTTTCACCTAGACAACCTAGCATGAGGAGAAATTAATTGTAATCGATTCAGGATGCTACTCTAGTTGGTAAGTGCACATATTTTGGTACCTAATTTGAATTTTTTTCATTATTTTGGCAATAAAGGAAATGAGGAAATGGTATTAAGATCATGGATAATGACAATTATGATTACAATGACAATGAGAATGACATGAATGACAATGGCGATGACAATGATAATGGTGATGAAAATGACAATGGCAATGCCAATGATGATGATGATGATGACAAGGAGGGTGACACTGATAATGATGATGATGATGATTACAACCCTAATCAATTTATTGGAATTATATTACATGGGTTGAAAACCATGGGGAAAAAATGGACAAAAACTAACCAATTTTGGTGCAGGATTTATGCAAAGAATACAACACTGAAATACAACTATAGTGATGAAAAAAACATTGATGATGACAATGGTGACATTAAAAATTATGTGATTTGGTGATGATGATGGCAATGATGATGATGTAATTATATCACCACGATGATGAAGATGATGATGATGATGACAATAGTTATGATGACAATGACAATGAAAATGACGATGATAGTGGAAATCACATGAATGATGATGATGATGATGATGACAAAAACTATGATGTTCATGGAAATGATGATTATGTGATAATGTTAATGATGATAATGATAATGATCATGGTTATGATGGAAATTACAATGATGTTGATGATGAAAATTACAATGAATATGATGATGACAATGCCAATGAATTTGGAAAGTCTTTCCAACTCTTAAAATTCCATCATTGTCATCATCATAATCATTATCTTCGTCATTGTCTTCTAGGTCATCATCATCATCATTATCATCATCATTGTCATCGTTATCATCATTCAGTCAATACAATGATGGCCCATGATACTTATAAGAAAGTGACAGAGAGTCTAGGTGTTGCAAGGAACAACTAGTTCCAGAACTGGCACCTAGCTTCCAGAATACATGGCGTAAAACCATCATGTTATTGTTAAACACAATGCAAAATGACATAGATATTTTAACTGTTGGATAACAATGAAACACACAAGGGTTTCTATTTATTCAAGGTAAAATCATAGAGTTACATTACAACAAACACTAGTAGGAGTAACAACATTTGAGTAACAACATTCACCAGATTGTCATTCGTGCTATTGTAACAGCTCTAAAATCATGAGGTGGATAGAATCTATTAGTTAATGCATTGATACTTTGTCTTAGCCTTTCCTTCACGCTATTCGTTAAATGTATATTCTTCTCCAACCTCCATTTCACACCCTCTCTTTATATGTTGAATACACCCCCTTGTTCATCGCTTCCATTTCTCTTTTAAGCTTTTGCCCTGCCTCATGGATCGTTTTGTTTCCTCTGCCAAGAGCAAATGGTTGCCAAAACCATTCACCTTACTAAATAATTTGTACCCTTTATTGGTGGGAAGGATTTCATGATGGTATTTTGGGTGTGAAGTCTTTATTTTAACCATGGTTGCAAATCAACATGAGTGAGCCCTAGCATAGCCAAAAAAGAAGTGTGAGGTCACAATGTACAAATCCCTCATATGCAGGAGTTATAGCATGAGTAAAGGCATGCTATAACAAAACTGAGTAAAAACATGGGAGAACTAAACACAAGACAAGCTAATTTATAAACAAATGGACCAATAATAAGAAAAAACGGGCCTTATTTGATTTATTATTTACAATGAGAAATGGAAATACTTTTGGGTGATGCATATTTCTTGAACCTAAGGATGCTCCTACATCAGGCACCCCTAGTAAGAAAAACATGAGATCTAGATAATGTGAAAACTGTTATGAAGGTGAAGAGTTTTGTAATCGTGGTAACTAATATTTAGTCTCCCACGATGCATCATTTATCCCTCAATTCTTCCACTTCATTAAATAATCCTTGTACTCTTTCCAACGAGTCTTCATACCAATTCTTGTAGCGAGAATTTCTTCCATCTATTCAACTGATCTGGTAATTGTTGCTCCCACTCACTGAGAGTACCTTCATCTGCACTTTTTTCCTCTCATGATACTCATAAAGTTCAGCTACATTAAATGTTGTTGATATGTCAAAATTTTCTAGAAGCTCTAAGCGATATGCATTATAAGAAATCTTCTTCAGAATTCGGCATGTGCCGATCTTCTTGTATATTAGTTTGTTATATGTGCCTCTCGAAAACCATTCCTTCCTCAAGTGAGCCATGATCATCTCACTCTCTTAGAATTCCTTCTATATCCTACGATGATCTTCCCTTTGCTTGTAATTTTCATTCTTGATATGCAATTTCTTCTTTACTTTCTCCATCAACTCACATATTTTGTGTGCAAAATCACTCACATCATCACTCTTTTGGTTGTCCAAATACATAAATGCAACCAAAACTAGCACAACTTTTGGCGATCTTCCATAAACAATCTGTAGAAATTCTGACCAGCAATAGATTAATTTCACTCACAACAAATTACAATTGATCATGCAAAATTGTCAACAATGGAGACTGAAAATGGAGCTGTAACACAAAATTATATTAACTCAGTGTACAATAGCCAACCCTGTAATAACATAGGTTGCTGAATATATAGAATACATCAATAGGTCAAATGCATAAGGAGGCATCCAAAACTAGCATAAAGCAGGCTTACCCAAAATAGGCAAATCCCCCATAGGTGTAAAAAGCTGATCCCAAATCTGTCATGAGGCTCACGAATTGGCAAGGGTGCATGGGAAAGCTAATGAGTGGTGGAATGGAAGCTAATACATGCTTTTGCATGGAGGAAAGAGTGGAGGATGAAAGGGGAATAAAACAGGTTCACCTCACCTAGTCTTGCTTTCCTTATGTGCTTTAAAAACTGAAAAAGCAGTCAACAAAGCAGAAAAAAGCAGAAGGGCACCTAGGAGGCCAGGAATAAAGCAGATTTGATTCCTAAGGCTTTCCCAAGCGCTACATGAGTCAAAGATGTCAAGTTTGACCTCTATGGATAGGCAATTAGCAACTTGAACATGGTGGGACTCATGAACTAGGCAAATAAGAGAAAAATAAATGAATTAATGTATAAGTGGGTAATACTATGGGTTTGATTATTCTAACACCCCCCCTTAAGCCTGACTTTATGAGTAATAAATAAAAAATGTAGGGCCTAGCAACAAGGCTTATTCACCCTTTTACATACTGCAAGTCCATATGAACCAAGGAAAGAGGCAAAACCAACTTGGGAAAATCCTCCCTTAAACATGGACTGTAAAACAAAATTGTAGAATCTTGTCTCCACTCATGCTTTGACAGCATGATCAGCAATCCCCAGCAGTGATTTGAGATTGCTGAAGGTCTTCTCACAAAATGCTTTGGTGAAGGTATCAGCTACTTGTTCTGAAGATGAACAGAAGAGTAGGTGAATGGTGCCATCATGCACAAGCTCTCTGATGTAGTGCATGTGAATCTCAATGTGTCTAGTTCTCTGCTTCTAAACTAGATCTTTGTAGATTCGAATGGTACTCTGGTTATCACAGTATATGGTAGTTGAGTATTCAGGTTCGAAACCACACTCTTCAAGTAAACCCTGCAACCATAAACACTGAGTTGCTGCATTGACAACTCCTCTGTACTCAGCTTCTGTAGATGAGAGTGCA
>LPNX011038975.1:29328-209731 GCA_001517045.1 Pseudotsuga menziesii
ATCTAAAATGGACTCTCTTGTATGGATCTATTCATCAAATCATTATATGTGAACTTAGGTTGGGCTAATGCCAAATCCCGTTGACTAGGATTCTCCCCACTCAAACTCCTCAATAAATTCCCTAGACTCCTACTCACTACTTTGGTCTATCCATCCATAAGAGGATGACATGTTGAACCGTTTAATAGATCTGAGCCTAATTTATTATAGAGTGTCCTCCAAAACTGCCCAAGAAATATAGTATCATGATCTAAAGTAATTCTTTGCGGTAATCCATGCAATCTGACCACCTCTTTGAAGAATAATGAAGTTACTTCAATAGCATCACTAATCTTCTTGCATGCTAAGAATTTTTCCATTTTCAAAAATCTATCCACAACTACCACTGTTGAATCATGCTTTCTTTGTGTCATAGGCAGTCCTAAGAAAAAAATTGTACTTATGTCTTCCCACGGTCATTCAGGTGCTGGCAATGGGGGTATAGAGTCTTGTGTTCTGACTTTTACCTTTAGCTAGTTGAGAGATCCTATAACCCTCAACAAACTTTCGAATATATTTGTTAATGTTGGTCCAAAAGCACCTCTCCTTTATTAATGCTATGGTCTTATCAAATCCAAAGTGTCCTCCTAAACCACCACTATGTAAATCTTTAATGAGATTCAACAGTATGGAACTTCTAGGAATAACTGCTGGTTTTTAAATAAAAACCCTTCTTGGATATGATAATCCAAATATGGTGTTTGATCTAAACTCCAAGGTCACTTTACATGCCTTCCAAGATTCTAAGAAATCTACGTCTTCTTCACACACTTCTTTCATGCACTTTAAACTTATCACTTCTACCGACATGACATTGAGTAATGTTTTCCTCCAACTCAACACATCAACTACTTTATTGGACCTTCTTGAATTGTGTTTCAACACACAAGAATAACTTTGCAAGAAATAAACCCACTTAGTATGATTTTGATTCAACTTGTAAAATTCAATGAAGCATAGGATCATCAAGCATACTTAATTCAAATGAAGAATTGTAGAAGAGAGAGAAGAAGCAATTCCGTAACTCATATCAATAATTCATGAAGAATAAAAACACTAATGAGACCAATAATTGGAATAATAATCATAATCCATTAATCAGTATTAATCCACACATATTCAATAAATAATATGTAATACAATGGTAGTCCATATAGGAGAATTCGAATTCCTAAAGAGGCAGTTGAATCTACCAACTTGTCCTGACTCAGGAGCTAACTCAATGTGGTAAAATCACCATTGGATGTCACTAATGCAACTCCAGATCACTGAAGGAGCTCACAACCAGTTAAGTGAAGAGAGTAGGTCAACAAAGGTTCCCTACTTACCTTGAATCATGGAAACTAGTGCTAGAGACACTAGGAGTGATCTAATTGATGGGGATCGGAGCACAACTGGACATAAATGAATACCTATTGGAGTCAACAGTTGGACGCTGCTGGTGACACTCCCAGTGGGTTCGTAAATTACAGGGATTGATCCCCAGAGCACCAAAATTCATGCAGACATGCACAATAAGTGGTAGATGTCCACTAGATGTGTCTCCCATTAACTGGTGAAGTGACAAAGACCTCCTAAGCTAGGGAAATAAACAAATAGACTTATGAGGTCAAAGGGATGATTAATAATAATCCCAACACCCCCCTTTAATCCCTACTTTGGATAACATGGGCCCTCGTAACTAAGACCAAAGCTCGCCCATTACAATCTAAATGTAAAAAAATTGTTTACCCGTGTAAAATGAGGAAAAAGGAAAAACTGCATGGAGAAAATCCTACCTAAAAAATGGACAATGAGATACACCAGAAATAAAATGCTCCAAATCCAAGTAGGTGTGAACCTGATTAGATGTCTGGAGGGATTTTCTTCTTGGGAAAAAGAGGAATATGCTCAACTTGATCAAGAACATAGACAACTTCATAATAAATTGTGGGACCATGTAGAGCAACTGAGACAATATGACAAAAGAGAAAAAGTGAGTGCTCATTCAACTTGATCTTGGAATCAAACCCAAATGAGTCTTGATGTGCTTCATACTTCAAACAATGTGAAGTAAAATCAACTCCAAATGTGAGGAGCAAGCATCCAAGCGAATGCAAGAGGTGTCCATCTTTTCTAGCAATGTGAGGAGATGAGCATGTGATCGAGTAGGAAGGAGAAGGAGGACTAGGACTATGGAGAGCGAATACTTGAGCTCCATAATATGATATAGCTTCCAAAATATCCAATGATTCACAAATTTTAAAATCAACAAACTCATAAAAAAAAACTCACATTAAATCCCCCAAATCCCCCCATAGTAAATTTGAAAAAGACTTGAGATACTTTATTTTTCACACCCAAAGTGATGAGACCTTGGAAGTCTAACTTCGAACCAAGTAAGGTGAAAGGAGTTCCACGAATGTGGTGGGACCATGTTCGAAGTTTCGACTATTTTTGCCTACGCCATTGAACTTTTGTGCGACTTTTGTGCGATCTGTAACATGACTTGGCTCGGACTTTTTTTGTCAAACAATAATACGCAGAATCACTTTCCATGACAGATGAACAAATCTATGGGAACTGCACGAGGTAGTAAAGAGGATTTTAAATTGCATAAATTAATTTAAAATTAGATATTGACGTTCTTGATATTTTATTTATGGGGTTTGTTTGAACCACTTTTCGTGAGACGCAACAACAAATTTGCGAAAAGGTAGGAAAATTATTTTAAATTTCATAAATTATTTTGAAAATGACTTGATGGACACCACTGTTTTTAATAGTTTATATTTATTTATATTTTTAACTTTTATATTATAACACTTATCGGAAATTAAACCATTCTTATATTCGTTTATATCGCGATTATTGTTAAACCATTTTTTTATTATATTGGTATATATCGTATTTATTGGTAAGCGTTTTTTTCCCATATGCACTTCACATATAAATGGAATTTTAGTTTTCCGAGATTATGTAATATAATATTTAGTTTTGAAAATTTATCTTTAATTTCAATTTTTATATTTAATTTGAAAAATGGCCCATTCTTAATTTTTATAGGTTATAAAACTACCATACAATAACCTTTTATGTGTGATATTGGAGAAAAAATCTCAAATAGGGACATAGAACGTTAAATCCCAAAGAGGGACATAGAATGTTGTTTGAGCGGGAATTAATACTTATATATACTAACGTGAGAAAAACATTATTTTTGAGAAAAATATATTATATATATAAATAAAAGTAAAATTTCTTAACTGGTTAGAGAATTTCAAATATCAAAAAAAAGTTTTTAAAGTACTAAGTGCAAGTACAAAAGGATTATTTAAATTTCAAAGTTATATTCTATTTTCCCTTGGAAATGGTCATATTTACACATTCCAAAAAAAAAGAACCAAAGTGTGTTGGCAAAGTTTATATATATATTTTAAGAATTTTTTTTATTATGAATAGTTTGATTAATTTTGAGAACCTATTTTTTTATTATATATTTTATAAGTAAGAATTTTTGAGGTTAATTGGATCTAGTTTGGGTAGTTGGCATAAGGTTTGTTATCCCCCTACACATAATTCTTACATGTAACAAGTTGAGCTTTTAATGAGTATATTGTTGTATTGGGTTTCAACTTTAAAGATTTACCCTAGGTACGATCCTCGAAATAAGAGAAGTGTTTGGTAGGTTTTTCCTCGAAAAAATGATAAATATCTTTGTAATTGTAATTGTCACTAATCTTTAAACAATGTTAAATGCAATTTCTATTAAAAACCTAACTCTATTGTTAAAAATAGTACTTAAACTTTGTAAAACTTATAACTTTTTTAGAACTTGATAATGTGGTGTGAATCTAATCTTTTAAAACTTTGTGAATCTAATCTTTTAAAATGGATTTGGTTAAAACAAAGCATATTTTTTCGTTTGCATTTATTATTAAGTTAAATATTATTATTTTTAATATTTTTGAATTATCCAAGTATAGAGTCATATTGTTGTGACCCCTAACTCATAAATTGAATCACAAACAAGATAGGACCCTTAAACTTTAAAAATAAACATAAATACATCCACAAAAGAATCAACATAAGAATATGGAAAGAAGACTTAAGATACGATAATGTCTTTAATGGTTCATTATGGAAGAATCACTCCACAAGTCATGCTTGATACAATAATCAACATCCAACTTTCCCATTATAATAATATAGTTTGTGTATGTGTACTATCTGAGGAGTATTCTTAAGCCAATTACCAACTATCCTTATGAGTATTCTTATTATATTTTTTCTTTTAACTACATCGTGGGAATATTAATACCCACCAACTATCAAGTGGGTATATTCAAACTACATTCATTATCTCCACATTACATTTATTATCCCCTTTGGCACCTCCCTAAGTACATTACATCTCATCCATCCACCCAATTGAAATGTGGACATGGTTACATGACATCCATTAACCCAAGTAAAATGTGGACATAGAGTCCAACTGCTTCCTTGCCACCTTAATCTTGATTTTGGTTGTTCTTTTAGTGACATGTTGTCATTGTGCTTCCGTAAGATCTCCATGTATTACTTTTAGTCATATGTGTGTCTCAATATTGGTTTTCTTTTGTGCCATGTTTGTTGAAGCTCCCAATTGTGCTTTATTGACTCTTGTTTCTCATAGTGGCGTGGGTGCGATAAATAGCAATCTTAAATATTGTGTATTTTATCTTTAACTCTACAAATTGTGGTTCCTTTGGGTCATGTAGCCCTTTGATTTCTTCTTTCATGCTATGCCCTTCCTAGGCCTTTTCTTCATGTGCTTATGTAGCATATTATTCTAATTCAAATTCAAGCTCTTTAATCTATTATGTTTGTCGGTACTTCAATCATTTTACCTTCAAGGGATTCTCCACGTGTCCCCTTGATTCCTTCTTGAGTAGGAGAAATGCAATACTATGCAATGTAATTTTATTTTTCTTAAATACCAAATCTTCAAAAACTTATTTTTCATGTTAATATTAAAAGTACCAATTAAGTCCATCCAAGGATATCGCAAAATAATATCCAATTATCAATATCCATAGTATTAAAATATGAATGCAATACGTATTTGTCCATAATAATCTCCAAAAATTTAAAATTTTGAACATTTTCACCCTCAATTTGTGTGCCTTGAATATGCTTTGCAGGGACTTGCAACTTTTTGACAACATTAATATTTATGAAATTATGTTTACTATTAGGATTGTTGGACTATGTAATCATGCATTATGCGGTATTGTTGGTAAAGTATCATAAAAAGGCATAAATCACTCTAATATTATAAAATAGAGTTATCTCACATGCTGTTGAAATATTTTAACTTCGAAGAATATTCTATATGTATTTCTTTGTGGTCCCCGATGGTCCTACTGGGAGAACCACTTGTATTACTTTGTACCCCGATGCTCCTAATCGGAAGAACTAATAAGAGTCATAAGGTAGTCCCCTCTAATTGTAAAGGTGGGTCATTAGCACCCCAATGTGGTTACTTGAGCCTACATGTGTAACTCGAGCCTACATGATTAACTCGAGCCTACATGACAGATGAGTTAACTTAAGTGAACGGATGAATATAAATAGAGGTGTAGTGCTCCTCATTTGTAACACACACACTCACTTGAGTAGCGCACTTGTGGAGGAGAGAAGTAGCTGGAGAAGGAGGAGGATCAGGTTTTTCATCTCCTTGTTGGTTTTACCTTTTTATCATTTTGGGGCATCTATATTGAGGAAGCTTTTGCTGGGTTTTTCCCTTTAGGGTTTTCCCAGGATAAATCTATGTTGTTCTTGTGATACTATTTCTTTCAGTGATCCTGTTTATATGCTTTTGTTATGAAAAATGAAATGATATACTGATGTCTTAGCTAAGCATATGAAAATTCAACATGGTATCAGAGCTAACCTGAATAGGACAAATTTCACAAGCTATAGAAACTAGGGTTTATTACTTTTTGGTTCTCTCTCCATAATTAATCAGCAAAATAAGGCTAGGCTGACTCTCCATTGAAGGGTGCATCTTTCTGTTGAAGCGGAATTCGATTCCGAGCATTTTCAGTTTTCGGTGCGGGAAATTAGGGCTTCTTACTGAAGAGGAATTTTTGAGTGAGCCTGGCATAGGATTTCTCTCCTCATAAAAATCGAAGTTTAGAGACCTGGATCAATATTTTTGGTTGGGTGAAACTCCAGGAAAGTCAAACCCTAGTTTGAACCTGAGCTAGAAAAACCCTAAATACTAAAACTGCTACGTTTTGGTACATTCACTATATACCGATATTGGCGAAGGCTCCAGAGCTGAAAATTGCAGAGGCTGAAGAAAAAATCCTGATGTACACTGTATCCAAACTTTAGCCTCATATTCACTACATTCTGGGAGGTATGATCTGTCAAAGTTAGGGTTCCAGCCTCCTCCAGAATTCATCCCTAAACAAGACACCTGGGGGAAATTGCTATAGCGTGGGATACATAGGTCCAAATTAAATTCCTGAATATGTTCTAGAAATAGCACGGAATTTAATTTATGTGGTCCTAATTTCAGAACCAGAAGATGAAACAGTGACACGTGGCAGGCTATACAACTTCTCTATTCTGAATAGTCCTGAAACAGGTCACCTTGGGAAAATGATCATAAATACCAATTGGTGAAACCAATTCTGATGAAACCTATGGTGTTGGATCAAGGACACACGACGTTACCTTAGGGAGAAATTTCAGACACAGAGGAGCTGTAATTTCAGAGATATAATAGAAGCAGTGACAGAAATTTCTGCAAAAGAAATTAGAAAACTAGGGCTTCCTATTCTAAGAGCTTTCCTCCACTGTTTTCAGAAAAGGAGTACATTGGACAGCTCCATTTTAATAGATCTATATTTATATCCAATCAGATCTAAAATATTCCAAGTTTTGAAAATTAGGGTTTCTTTGACAAACCCTAGATCAGCCAGCTCCGAAAGCAGGACGGAAACCTTAAATCAGTAAGATCTAATCTTTTGCTACTTGAATTTAAGGTTCTCATTTCAAAGTGATATATCACATCAGCTTGTTGATAAGCTTGGTGAAGCTGACAACTTCCAAGCATGGAAGTATTTGACCTCTCTGAAGAAAATGAATTGGACACCTACATGAGTAGAGAGGCCCCAGTTCCATACGGAGATGAGGCTCAAAGCCTTACACAAGAAGAACTTGATCAAGGCCAAGAAGATCATTATTGATTCAATCACGGATCAACTTGTACCACAAGTGTCGTCCCTAAAGACACCGAAGATGTTTGATTCCGTGATCAAGCTATTTGAAGATAAGAACATAAATCAGAAGATGGATTTAAGAAAATAGTTGAAGAATGTGAAGATCCAGAATGCAAAACATCTTGAAGTGGTAGAAGAAGAAGCAGAGAATGCAGAAGTGGTGATAGCCACCTTGAATGGTCTCCCAGGATCATGGGATTCATTCATGCGAAGAATGTATGCCAGAAGGAAGTGATTACTTTCAGTTGACTTCGGGAAGAAGAAGAAGCTCGACTCATAAGAAGAGAAGAAGAAGATGGGAGCAATTGAAGATCAAGCTCTCACCATTCAAAGAAGATACCTCAAGCGATGAGGAATGTGAAGAACTCAATTCCTGAAGAACCTATTATCCATCTTATCATTTAAATAAGAAATGATGATGTCATGAATGAAGAAGATGATGAAGCAGAATGATTAAGATGGAGTTTACCCATGAAAGAAATAAAAGATAAGTATTCAATTGTCACTTCATGGTATTGTTTTGTTATACATTTGATTATATTCAGTTGATGTGTTATGCATGATAGATTGTTTGCATTAATGACTGTATACTACTAATATGCATGTGATGGGTAAGTAGCTCATGGTGCTCTCCATTGCTACTTATCTAGAATGAAGCTGCCTTGATGACATATTGGATTGGTGCACAGTCTCAATAATGTCATGATAGAGATGGAAGGCATCTAGAAAGTTTATGTGAGATATGGATGAATGCTGTATTGGCTAAATAGTTGCATGATGCATAAGAATTTGTCGTTATGCATATGGTTTACGAAATAGTTCTAACCATGCAGCTGGTGCATTTGATTTGTAGGGAAGGTCCTGTACAACCTCCTATAAGAAGAATGAGACTTGTTCTGAAGAACAAGTGATGACAATTCAAGATTCACTGCAATAAAATCCTAAGCTCCCAGGGTCAGAGACACCATGATAGAAGAAAGAGCTTCAGAGAGCGGTAGATCCACCTCGAAGGATGAATACCACCATGGGTACGAGAGATAACTCAAGATGAAGAAAAGAATGCTATGAAAGAAGCTATGATCAAAGAATAATAGTTGATCATGGGAAATGATGTATACGATATGATTTTGAGACATAAAGGGAAGTACATAGTATCCTCCATATGGATCCACAAGAACAAGTGTATAAAGAAAGGTTTGTGATTTGCCTCAGAAAGAATAGACTATGGCATAACATACTCTATTGACCAGTATATATCAAGCATAGAACCACCTATACAGAATGAAGAGGGAAGATGATACTCCACTTCAGTGGGAGTGACTACAGAAGATATCTGAGTTCAGAATGGTACGACATGATGGATAGCTTCGTGATGGATCGAGACTTTACCAAGAGTAAAGTGGGTTCCAACCTTCAAGGTTGAATGCAGAAGACTAGGATATGTTGATGACCTGACAAGACAAACTCATGGAAGATGTTATGATGAAAGAATACTAGAATGATGTTTGGGATATAGTACTCAAACCAGAAAGCAAGAATGTGGTATCTTCCAAATGGATTTGCAAGATAAAATATGTTGATGATAGAAGGACAAACTTGTGGCTAGAGGTTTCTATCAGAAAGAGGGAATTAATTCTGAAGAGACACTTACTCCAGGAAGTAAGGTACACTTCCTTTAGAACTATCATGGTAGTTTCTTCCATGATGAAGTAAAGACAATCCTTCCTTAATGGAATGATTGAGGAAGAGTTTTACATCGAATAGTCACATGGATTTGAAGTTGAAGACAGATGGACTCACATATGCAAGTTGAAGAAGGCCCTCTATGGCCCGAAGCAATCTCCCAGAGCTTGGTATCGAAGAATAGATAGTTTCCTGATGAGCATGGGCCTTGCCAAGAGTAAAGTCGATCCTAACCTTTACTACAAGGTTGTAGAAGATGAACCTGTCATTCTGTTATTATATGTGGATGACTTATTCTTGACATGGAATGAGAAATAGATCATGGAAAGCAAGAAGACACTAACAGAAGAATTTGAGATGAAAGACCTTGGGTTAATGCATTATTTCATAGGTTTGGCAGTATGGCAAAGTTCAGAAGGAATCTTTCTCAACTAGGGAAAGTATGCAGTAGAGATATTGAAGAGATTCAATATGTTGGAATCCAAAGCCATGGCCACACCCATGGACTCCAGCCTGAAGCTGTTAGCTGATGACTCATCAGAGTTAGTGGATGTGACTCACTACAGACAGATCATTGGGTCATTGATATACTTGAAAAATACCAAACCAGACATTTGTTTTGCTGTGAACACCTTAAAGTCAATATCTTGTTCAACCAAGACGGGTTCACCTAGTAGCTGCAAAACATGTGATGAGATATCTGAAAGGGACTATAGACTTTGGTCTATACTATGATGGTAGCCATGAGTATAGATTGTATGGCTACATAGATGCAGATTGGGCTGGAAGTATCTCAAATAGAAAAAGCACATCAGGTAGATGCTTTTGTTTGAGGTCTGTTATGAGTTCATGGTTTAGCAGGAAATAGTCTAGTGTTTCTCTTAGCACAGTTGAAGCAGAATACATAGTAGATTGCTCTACTAAGTTGTGAAGCCATATGGCTTCAGAAGCTGATATCAGGTCTCTTTGACCTGAAGATGGATACTACAATGATTCTATGTGATAACCATAGTTGTGATGACAAAGAACCCTGTGTTCCGACGTAACACATAGAAATACGGTATTTCTACATACACGATAAGATGCAGATGATGATACTGTAGATGCAGATGATGGTGATTCAGTATTTCTATACTGAATATAGAGATGATGATGTTTCAGTATTCCCATACTGAAGATATAGATGATGATGATTTCAGTATTCCCATACTGAAGATATAGATGATATTTCAGTATTTACCTACTGTAGATGCAGATGATGGTGATTTCATATTTCTATACTGAATATAGAGATGATGATGCTTTCAGTATTTCTATACTAAAGATATAGATGATGATGCTTTCAGTATTCACATACTGAAGATGTAGATGATGATGGTTTGGATGATGATGTACTGATGAAGCCTCTTCCTCGAGTAGAGTTTGAACACTTTCGAGACAAGCTTGGTGTTGTTTGGAAAGACCTTCCTCGAAAGGGGGAGTAGTGATGTTGCAGTGGGATTGTATCATCCCTGGGCGTTTTCCCTAAAGTGATTCGGAGACCTCGGTCCTCGAGAATGAAGAGGGATTGTATCATCCCGGGACATCTGTCCACAATAGATCTAGTGACCTCGGTCCTCGAGAACATGGTGGGATTGTATCATCCATAGGAACTTTCCCTAAAGTGATCCAGAGACCTCGGTCTTTGAGAATGAAGAGGTATTGTATCATCCTGGGACATTTGTCCATAATAGATCCGGTGACCTCGGTCCTCGAGAATGTGGTAGGATTGCATCATCCTTGTACATCGTCCTAAAGTGATAGGGACTGATTCTCCCATAATCAATCCAGTGGCTTCGGTCCTCGAGAATGTGGTAGGATTGCATCATCCTTGGACATAGTCCTAAAGTGATAGGGACTGATTCTCCTGTAATCAATCCGGTGGCTTTGGTCCTCGAGAATGTGGTAGGATTGCATCATCCTTGGACATAGTCCTAAAGTGATAGGGACTGATTCTCCCATAATCAATCCGGTGGCTTCGGTCCTCGAGAATGTAGTAGGATCACATCATCCTTGGACATAGTCTTAAAGTGATAGGGACTGATTCTCCTGTAATCAATCCGGTGGCTTTGGTCCTCGAGAATGTGGTAGGATTGCATCGTCCTTAGACTTAGTCCTAAAGTGATAGGGACTAATTATCCCATAATCAATCCGGTAAATTCGGTTGTCGAGAATGTGGTGGGATTGTATCATCCCTGGACTTTAAGTCCAAAAGTGATCCAAAGACTTTTTGTCTTTGAGTTGTGGATTCCAGGTTGTAGCTGATGATGATGATGACGTACTGATCAAAAGACCAGATGTTGCTGCTGACGATGATGTTCTCTGATCAAAAGATCAGAAGTTGCTGCTGATGATGATGTTCTCTGATTAAAAGATCAGAATATGATGATGATGCTGTTGCTGATGATGATGATGTTCTCTGATCGAAAGATCAGAATATGATGATGATGATGTTTCTCTGATCGAAAGATCAGAAGTTGCTGCTGATGATGATGTTCTCTGATTGAAAGATTAGAATATAATGATGATGCTGTTGCTGATGATGATGATGTTCTCTGATCGAAAGATCATAATATGATGATGATGATGTTTTCTGATCGAAAGATCAGAAGTTGTTGATGATGATGATGTTTTCTAATCGAAAGATCAGAATGTGATGATGATGATGTTTCTGATCGAAAGATCAGAATGTGATGATGATGAGATCCTGATGATGATGATGCCGTATTATCAAAGTATGATGATGATGACAAATCAGAATATGATGATGAGTTGATGATGTTTTTGATCAAAAGATCAGAGGCTGATGATAATGATGATTCTGATTGAAAGATCAGAGTATGATGATGATGATATTTTGATGATGACGATGTTGATGTTTTGATGATGATGTTTCTGATCGAAAGATCAGAGTGTGATGATGATGTTTTTGCTGATCGAAAGGCCAAAGTGCTGAAGAAGATGTTGCTGATCGAAAGGTCAAAGTGCTGAACATGATGTTGCTAATCGAAAGGTAAAAGTGTTGAAGATGATGTTGCTGATCGAAAGAGTCAAGATGCTGAAGATGTTGCTGATCGAAGCGGTCAAAGTACTGATGATGCTGAAGACTAAAGATTGAAGATGAAGACTACATGATGTTGAAAAGCTTCCAATGATTTATAGATGTATCACCTTGATGATATTGATGATGTCCTCTATCTCTCTCCTATTATTGTTGTTGTTGATGTTGTTATAGAATACCCTTCTCGTTAAGGGGGAGTGTTGAAATATTGTAACTTCGAAGAATATTCTATATGTATTTCTTTGTGGTCCCCAATGGTCCTACTGGGAGAACCACTTGTATTAATTTGTACCCTGATGCTCCTAATCGAAAGAACTAATAAGAGTCATGAGGCAGTCCCCTCTAATTGTAAAGGCGGGTCATTAGCACCCTAGTGTGGTTACTTGAGCCTACATGTGTAACTCGAGCCTACATGATTAACTCGAGCCTACATGATAGATGAGTTGACTTAAGTGAACAGATGAATATAAATAGAGGTGTAGTGCTCCTCATTTGTAACACACACTCTCACTTGAGTAGCACACTTGTGGAGGAGAGAAGTAGATGGAGAAGGAGGAGGATCAAGTTTTTGATCTGCTTGTTGGTTTTACCTTTTTACCTTTTTGGGGCATCTATATTGAGGAATCTTTTGCTGGGTTTTTCCCTTTAGGGTTTTCCCGGGATAAATCTGTGTTGTTCTTGTGATACTGTTTCTTTCAGTGATCCTATTTATATGCTTTTGTTATGAAAAATGAAATGATATATGGATGTATTAGCTAAGCATATGAAAATTCAACACATGCATCATGTAATTAAATATCTTATAACCATTCTTTATATAAGATTGGTGGAAAGCTAATTATGTTAGGATTAATTAATCCTCCTTTGTCCAATATAGTCTATTTGGTCATTTTTCCTAACTTAGGAAGTCATTATCACTTAGCTAGAGTATGGGGCACGCACCTAGGGGTTATCTTCCACTTACTGCATGTGCATGCATGAGTTTATGTGTCTCTGGGATAAATCCCTACATTATAGGAGCCCACTCTGAGTGCCACCAGCAACCTCCATCGGTTGGTTGTCGTAGGTAAGAAACTATGCTGAGTTAACCTCCAATTACAATTAGTTATATCAATTTCAGTTAGGCTAGCACTGATTTTTCATGCATGAAGGGTGAGTGGCGCCTTTTTCCCACCTACCTCATCAGGTAACTGATTGTAGACTGATTTAGACATTTGGAGTTAGACTAGTGATTTCCAACAGTGATTTTGACACAACGAGTTAGATATTCAATCAACTTGTGTTGGTAGATTCGAATCCTATCCATGGATTTCAAATCCTATTTATTGTATAATCATTGCATTATTGATTAATTAATGAAGATTAATGTTGTGATTATTTGAGCAATTCTTGTCCGATTTATCTGAAATTTGTGGGTTAATTTCATGTTCAATGTACATTTTATTTGATTATTCCATTGCATAATTCCCTTCCTACAACTTTCATATTTTCCTGTAGATCAATGGTTCACAAATTTAACATGGTATCAGAGCCTTATTTAGGCTAGCAACAAGTCTTGTCCAATCTCCATAGTGCACTAGAAGCAGCTGAGTTTCCACATAAATCCTGGAATCATAGCATTGCTCCCTCTGGATTCTGTCTAGAGAAGTCTATCCAGGTGTGACAAAATCTGAGAAAGTGCACATGCCGAGGTGGAAAGGATTGAACTAACATATGATTGTGAATTGAATTGGTTTTACAGTGTTCTTTCCAGGTACCTACGTAGCTTCTTGAGGAATTTACTGATTAGCATACATAAATATGGAGAATTCTTCAACTCTCGTAGCTAGAATCCTTACACCCTTCAATTATACTGATTGGATGGAAGATATGTAGGTATCCTTGCGCAATATTGGACTATTTAGGATGACAATGGGCAAAGAAGGTGAGCCCCAGCAGTATGTTGAGAAGAGCAAGTTTTTGAATCTGCTTGATGAAGCCTTCCGCTTCATGTGCACTCACATCTCCCGAGATATTTTGTTCCACCTTTAGGGACTAAGGAATCTGGAGGAAGCTTGGGATAAGCTTGAATATTTGTTTGGAAAACAAGATGAGCTTCAAGGGAATATTTTGGAGAATGAGCTCATTGCACTACATCGCAACAATTTTGAAACTATTCAGCAATTCTTTACAAAGTACAAAGCACTAGTACTGCAATGAAAACAATGTGGATTAGAGAGGAAAGATGAGCAGCTTGTGATGTCAGTGCTGAGCAATATTGGATCATAGTACTCAACCTTTGTCTATACATTCCATTCTGGAAGAAATTCTATTCCGAATTAGAAGATGCCTTCTCTAGATGTTTTTGTTGAGTCCTTGATACAAGAGAAAGATAATTTTGTTCAAATGGGAGTGGTTCAAATCTCCAAGAATCAAGCACTCTTTGTAGGAGACTCAAAAAATGTGCAAGCAAGAGGGAAGCACAAAGGAAAGGAGACCAAAAACAATGATTCAAAGCCAAAGGAGGATCAAAGATCTTCTAATGGAGCCTTAGGTTCCAAGAAAAAGAAGAAATTTGAGAAGACTAAGTGTCCCTACCGTATGAGAGGCTTTCATCCAGAGAGTCAGTGCATGAAGAAGACCATTGCCCAGTTGACAAAAATACTTGAACACAACAATATTTCCCTTCCACAAGGTGCAAATATGTCTGAAGTTGGAGAGCAGATTGAAGAATATGAGGGGTTCCATGCTTTGAAAGCAGGATTCACTCAGTCAAATTCCTATCTGATTGATTCAAGAGAATCCAACCACATGGTTGCCTCCAAATAATCCTTCACTATGCTAGATCTCTCAGGAGGAACCTAACATTCATATGGGGGATAATTCACAGATCCCATTTGTTGGGAGAGGTTCTATTAAAATCCAACATGGAGAGTTCAAGAATGTACTCTATGTTCCCTCTCTTGCAACAAATTTGTTATATGTTTATCAGATGACACCAACTGGCTCTCCAAAGCAAGTTGTATTTGGTCTTGACTCAGTGGAGATCTTAGATATCTCAACTGGGAATATTATAGTGAAGGGTGTCGCAAACCATGCCTCCAAGACATATGAATTCTCACACTCTTTGCCATAATCAGCTCTAGTACAATCTCAGCATCCATTCGAAAGGGAAGGTAAAATCTATCTTTCATATCCATTTGCAGATAATGATATGTTGTCTAATATTTCAGTTTCATAAGATGAGGAAGAATATCAACATGATCTTGATATTGATATTGTACCTCAAGATGATCTAGATATAGATCCAGCTCCTATTCCAAATCAGAAGCCTAAATGTGATGAAAAGCTCATTGAAGCAGTTGGGAACGGTGCCGAGGATTTGGATGATATAAGAAGAACGAGGCCTCGGTATCAAAATGAACATGTTGCACTCTCTTTCATAGCTTCACTACCTACATAGTGGTGCAAAAAACTTCCATAGAAATGCTACTTGATGATGAATATTGATCCACAACTTGGCCCATTGATGAACAAAATGGATCATTCCATTTCTCCTCCAGAAAGAAGAGACAAAAGAAACATTCAACAGATCGAAATAATATGGAAAGGATCACATGCATAGTACTAGGATGTTGATGCACATAAGAACCATGATTCTACATGGCTACTCCACAGAGTTATCGATTGCAACAATTTGTTTCACAAGTTTTTGCTCAAAGAGAAAAAATTTCTCTTAACTATAGAAGCTTGTTTCCTCATTCTTGCTTATTTTGAGGGGGGTTTTTTCCCATGAGTTTTTCCCCATTTCCTTATTTTATTAAGCAATATTTTATGCCATTTAGATTGTATGGGCAACGTTTGGCCTATTTTGCAGGGCCCAAGTTGTCCAAACTTAGGATTAAGGAGGGGTGTTAGGATTAATTAATCCTCCTTTGTCTGATATAGTCTATTTGGTCATTTTTCCTAACTTAGGAAGTCATTATAACTTAGCTATAGAATGGGGACACAACTAGAGGTTTTCTTGTACTTACTACATGTGCATGCATGAGTTTATGTGCCTCTATGAGAAATCCATACATTATAGGATCCCACTCCGAGTGCCACCAACATCCTCCATCAGTTGGTTGTGGTAGGTAAGCAGTCATGCTGAGTTAACCTCTAGTTACAATTAGTTATATCACTTTTAGTTATCCTAGCACCGGTTTTGAATGCATGAATGGAGAGTGGCACCTTTCTCCCGTCTACCTCATCAGTTAATTGATTGTAGACTAATTTAGTGTTAAGAACCCATGTCAAACCTCCTATTTAGTTTGTTAGTATATTTTGTCAGACACATATGCTTTGTAAGTTATCCTGTTAGTATGTTGTATTATCCCACATTCATGGGGAGTAATAGTTGTTAAGTAGTCTAGTTAGTATGTTGCATTATCCTACATTCATAGGGAGTAATAGTTATTTAGATTAGAATTAGTATATAAGTATGTGTTGAGGCTAATGAATGCATCCAAGAATTATTTGTATTGAGCTTTCTCAAAGGAGGTTTCCCCCTCGAAGTGCCCTGCGATCAATAAAATCTATTGTGTGCTATGTTATTTCTATTATATCGTGCATTCTTATTGTTTATTGTAGGAGGTTCCTCACATTTGGTATCAGATCACTTTCTTGGGCTTGCTGGGTAGATTTTATTCCAATTGTTTTTTCTTTTTTCGTGCTTCCTAGAGCTGCAATTATTGCAGTAGTGCTTCTTCTTTGCATTACTATTATTCATTTGGATTTTTGGCCATATCTTCTTTGTTTTAGGTCCAATTCCCTTGAAAATTCACTATAACCCCTGTAACTCCATTCTACATATTCCTCCCTTGAGGACCCTATCCCAAATTCCACTTCCTGAAGCCTGAAATGCAATATTTGTCTATTTTTAGGGTTTTCCATAGCTTCGATTCTCATCCAATCACCTTCAAATTTTTCCACCCTGTTCATTTCCCAATTCTTCTTCTTTGTCCCTCTTGGACAAATTTTCCAATTCTTTCACCCCACTTTTGAAATTCACATTTTCTGCTTCCATGTCCCTTAGAAAGTGTCCAAAACCTAGTCAAAACCCAATTACCCACTCGAGTTTTTCCCAACTCAAAATTTTCCTCTTCTAAAACCCTTTCTGTTTTTGTTTTTCTACCCATTTCCAAAAAAATAAAAAATCCTGCTTATGGTTGTCACCCGTGCAGGAGCAAATAAAAAAATGGAATAAGAACTTAGATCAAATTCGAAGATCTGGATCAAACATTTCTCGGTCTCCATCTTCAACATTCAACCATGAGAAACCGACGACATCTTGAGTATTTTGCAGACACTGGGTTCTCTTCTTCTAGCAACTTTCGTGGGCTGAAGGTTGATTTTCCTCGCTTCAATGGTGATGATCCGAATGGATGGATTTACAAGGAATTTTTTTTTTATAGTCTGCATAACACTTTTGATGTTAATAAATTTCCACTTGCATCCTTTCATTTGGAACATTATGCCCTTTAATGGTTCCGTTGGTACATCACGGCTCACACATAGCCAAACTAGACAGATTTTTTCCAACTCCTTTCGCAACGATTTGACCCTAGTGCTTTTGATGAATTCACAGGAGCACTCACCAAACTTCGCCAAAATGGCACAGTGAGGGAGTATTAGACATAATTTGAGAAACTAGCCAATCACATAGAAGGATTTCCTGGTGCATTCTACATGAGTTGTTTTATGAGTGGTTTGAAGGATGAAATCTGATCTAAGGTTAAAATGTTCAATCCCAACACAATGATGGAAGCCCTAGGGTTGGCTAATTTGGAAGAGGATAATATCATGGCTCAACAAATCTCCAAATCCACTTTTGTTCCATTCAGAAATATGGTTCCCCAAAGACCTCCAATTCTTCCATCTCCTAGAACCACCCCTATCAAGCATTTTTCTGAAGTCGAGATGCGAACACATAGGGAAAAAGGTATTTGTTATAATTGTGATGAGAAACTCACCCTGAGACATCGATGTGTTGAGCAAAATCTCTATCTCTTAGATGTGTATTCTCTGCCTGCGGCCCTGCACCTGAAATTTTTGATGATGATCAGGATCCAATAGATGTTGAGGGTGACATTCACTAACTTCCTACTGACCTTCCTTCTCAAGATGACCAGCCAAAGATATATCTCCATGCACTAGCTAGAGTCATTACCCCACAAACCATGTGGGGCAGGGGTTTCTTCAAAAAACTCCCTCTTACAATACTCATTGATTTTGGTAGCACTCGTAACTTCATTGATCCCACGATCTCCAAACAAGATGATTGTTTTGTCCATCCTTTCTCCATCTTTGAAGTCATGATTTCCAATGGGGGCACCTTACCTTGCAAAGGGAAGTGTCATAATGTGCGAATCTTTATTGGGTATTATAACTTATGCTGTGACATGTTTTCCTTGCCCTTAGGTAGATGTGATGTGGTTTTGGGTGCTCAGTGGTTACGAACACTTGGACCCATTTTATGGGATGCATTTTTTAGTCAATGGGAAAAAACACACATTGAAGGGCTTACAACTAGGGTCTCTCAGCATCATCAGTTCACATCGCATGGAAAAAATCCTTAAGAAAAGTTCACATGGTGTCATCTCTCAACTCCATTTCATTCAAATGCAACCTTCAAAGGTCTCAACTATTTCCTTGGATATCCAACAAAGTTTGGATCAATATACATGTGTGTTTGCTGATCCAGTGGGATTTCCACTTTCAAGACCAGAGGACCATCGTATTCTACTTCTTCCTAGAAGCGTCCCTCCCAACATCAGGCCCTATCGCCACCCATTTCACCATAAGACAAAGATTGAGATGCTTGTTTGGGACTTAATGAAGCAAGGTATTATTCACCCTAGTACCAGTTCCTTCTCTTCACCAGTTCTTCTTGTCTGAAAAAACATGGGTCATGGCCCTCTGCATTGAATTTCAAGCACTTAATCACATCACAATAAAGGATAAGTTTCCAATTCCTGTTGTTGATGAGCTTCTGGAAGAGCTTCATGGTGCTCATTTTTTCTCCAATTTGGATCTTCGTTCTGGGTATCACCAAATTTGGGTTTATGAGGATGATATCCCTAAAAAACCTTTCCACACACATGATGGCCACTATGAATTTTTGGTCATGCCATTTGCCTCGCGAATTTTCCTTCCACATTCCAGGAATTGATGAATAAAATAGTCTATCCCTACTTGGGAAACTTCATTCTGGTCTTCTTTGATGATATCCTCATCTATAGTACAACATGGGATGAGCATCTACAACATCTGGATATTGTATTGCAACTTTTCTGTGATCATCATCTCTGTTCCAAACAATCTAAATGTGTTTTTGGGTAGAAGGAAGTAGAGTATCTCAGGAATATTGTTTCAGCATAAGGGGTTCACGTAGATCCTGCCAAAATAAATGCTATGAAAAATTGGTCGCATCCTCAGACCCTAAAGAGCCTTCATGATTTTTTGGGATTGATTGGCTACTACCGCAATTTTGTCAAGGATTATGGGAAGATTACAGCTCCATTAACAACTCTACTAAAAAATGATTCTTTTACATGGACACTTGCTACTAAGTGTGCATTTGACAAACTGAAACAAGCTATGTGTACCACACATGTTCTAGTTATGCTTGATTTATCCAAGACCTTCACTATTGAGAGTGATGCTTGTGACAATGGACTTGGTGATGTCCTCCTTCAAGATGAACATCCCATTGTGTTCACTAGCAAATTCCTTTCCGGTAAGAATTTAGTTTCCTATACATATGAGAAGGAAATGATGGTTATTTTGCATTCAGTACATAACTGGAATCCATACCTCTTAGGGAATCATTTCTGCATCAAGACTGATCACCAGAGTCTAAAATATTTCCTGGAACAATGGGTCTCATCCCAAACACAACAAAAATGGGTTAGAAAAATCATGGGTTATGACTATGAGATCACTTACAAGAAGGGTAAGAAAAATCTTGTGGCAGATTCTCTTTCTCACGTAGATTTGATGACCATGCTCCTCTTTCATCTATTTCTATGCCTATTCCAAATTGGTTACATTCTATTCAGCAAGGCTATGCAATTGACTCTTCCATATATGAAATCAACCAATAGTTGGCTAGTAATCCTTCTTCTGTATTGTATTACTCTTGGGATGGATCTTCGCAGAGATACAAGGGTCGTATGGTGCTTCCCCAGAGCACATATCTTCACTAAGTTGTCTTCTATGAAATCCATGCTTCTCCATTAGCAGGGAACTCCGGGTTCCTCAAAACATATGAACGAACACGACGTAACTTCTTTTGGAAGGGAATGAAACAGGAAATTCAACAGATGGTTGCCGAATGTGATACCTGCTAGTTCCATAAGGGTGAAACTACACTCCTCCCTGACTTGCTTGAACCCTTTCCCATCCCTACAAGGATTTGGATAGGTATTTCAGTGGATTTCATTGAAGGGCTTCCTAAATCTAGAGGGAAGACCATAATATTGGTTGTTGTTGATCGACTCTCCAAATATAGTCATTTTTGTGCTCTCAACCATCCATATACTGCCTCCCCAGTCGCACAAATTTTCATGGACCAAATATTTCGTCTTCATGGAATCCCTTCTTCCATTGTCTCAGACCGCGACACAACTTTCACAAGTCATTTTTGGACTGAACTCTTTCGCCTCACTGGCACCAAACTGAATATGAGTTCAGGATATCACCCACAAATAGATGTTCACACTGAAGTCATCAACATATTTTGGGAAACTTATCTTCGTTGTTTCACCTCTGAACAACAACATCAGTGGGAAAGTGGCTCCCTCTTTCTAAATGGTGGTACAATACTTCCTACCATACTACATCTAAAATGACTCCATATGAAGCAGTTTATGGTCAATCACCGCCAGTGCTCCTTCCATATACCCCCAACAATTCACCAGTTCAAGAAGTTGACATGGTTCTTTGAAATCGAGATCATATTCTTCACATTCTACAGGAAAATATTCACATGGCAAGAAATCGCATGAAACAACAGGTCGATCAACACCGTTCTGAGAGCACTTTTCCAGTCGGTGATATAGTTTTTCTGTGTCTACATCCCTACAAGCAATCCTACCTGAAACTCAAAGGGAATCAGAAGTTGGCTCCAAAGTTCTATGGGCAATATAAGGTTCTTCAGAAGATTGGGTCTGTTGCTTATAAATTGAAACTTCCTCCTTATTCTTGCATTCACCCAGTATTTCATGTCTATTGTCTTAAGAAAGTGATTGACACCAACATCAGAGCACAAACTATTTTACTAGAACTAGTTAATGAAGGATCCATCATTTTGGAACCAAAGGCCATCCTCAATAAGCGCACTCATCAACTTCACTCTTGGTCCATCATAGAGGTGTTAATTCAGTGGCATGGCATGCAACCAGAGGATGCTACATGGGAACCACTCATTCAGATTCAGCAATAGTTTCCACATCTAAAGCTTTGAGGACAAAGCTTTTCTAAGAGGGAGGGGATGTTAAGAACCTGTGTCAACCCTCCTCTTTATTTCGTTAGTATATTTTGTCGGACGCATATGCTTTGTAATTCATTTCGTTAGTATGTTGTATTATCCCACATTCACGGGGAGTAATAGTTGTTAAGTCATCTAGTTAGTATGTTTCATTATCCCACATTCATGGGGAGTAATAGTTGTTTATATTAGACTTAGTATATAAGTATGTGTTGAGGCTAATGAAGGAATCCAATAATTATTTTTATTGATATTTCTCAAAGGAGGTTTCCCCCACGAAGTGGCCCGCAATCAATACAATCTCTTCTGTGCTATGCTATTTCTTATATATCGTGCATTCTTATTATTTATTGCAGGAGGTTCCTCACATTTATACATCTGGAGTTAGACTAGTGAGTTCCAGCAGTGATTTAGACACAATGAGTTAGCTATTCTGTCAGCTTGAGATGGTAGATTTGAATCCTATCCATGGCATTTGAATTCTATTTATCGTATAATAATTGTATTATTGATTAATGAATGAAGATTAATGTTGTGATTATCTGATCAATTCTTGTCCGATTTATTTGCAATTTGTGGTATGAATTTCCTGTTTGGTGTACATTCTCTTTGATTATTCCAATGCATAATTCCCTTCCTACAACTTTCATATTTTCCTGTAGATCAATGGTTCACAAATTTAACAATTTATCCCACATGTATTATGGGATGTAAATGTTCCATACCTCTAGCTATATAATAGAGGTGAAGGAGACCCATTGATGGTATGTTGTGATAAATTGTGAAATCACACATCTCATGTTGTGTATGTTATTTGTACACTCATCATTGTGACATGATGTGAATATGGAAAGTGATGCATATTTGGAGATGCCTTGTATTGTAATATAGATTTTTTTTATGAATGAAGTGAACCAATCCTTCACGTGGATGTTTCCCCATTCGGGGTTTGACCACGTATATATGGTGTATTTTTCTCGTGTTCTCTTGTCTCTTATTTCTTACATTATTATTATTTATTGTATGGATAGTAGGCTAGACTAATAGATATTTGCTATTGATTTACATGTTTGATTAAAATTATTATTTTATGTTTATGCATATTCTCAATATCCTAACACGACAATAGAGATAGTTCCATTGCTCTACCTTCTTCAATAACTCTCTGAGTTTTTTTAAAAGAAAATTTTTCTTCATTATTGAGAGTCGGGTCCTCCATATTTTGTAGATTTTACATTAGATCTATCATACCCAAGTGATATTTTTTTAGATTTAGTTATTTTTCTTCTAGTTTGAGATTGTTTTTTTCAAACCCTACCTTTAATTTTACGAAATTTTGCAGATTTTCTTTAAGTTCTCTAGTTTTTTTTAGATATGGATTAAAATAGATTGTAGACAAACTTGTTATCAAGGGTCTATTTGTTTTGTAGTAGATCTAGTATGTTTTTAACTGTGGTTGTGTTTTTGGTTGCAGGTTTCTATTGGTGGTCAAAATATTTATGGTTATGATATTTTTGTGCATTTTCAGGCTATGAAAGGTGTTCCATTGCGTCTAGAACATTGTTTCTAATTGGAAATACTTTTTGTTTCACTGAAAAATGTTTAGGTTTTACCAATATACGACCATTTTACTAGATTAAGAGATTTCATGTAGCTTTTGACATATACATCCCCCATACATAGCAATAGAATGTATGATCTCGGTACATATGCACCCTATAGTAAGATAATGAGCTGTTGGGGCGCGCACCCTAATGGTCCTTAAGGTGGATAGCTCTGCGGGTTTTGGGAGTTTGTAAGTGGAGCTATGGCTTAAAATAGTCTTAGGGGTGTCGGGGATGAGTCAAAAACCTTATGTTGTAATAAACCCATGGGTTAAATTCAGGGTTTAGGGTTTGGGGTGCCCATGGTTTAAGTCCATGGTTTTGTAATAGTGCGCTGTTTAAATAGGCACTCTTGTAAGTAAGTAAGGTTAGGATTTTTGTGTAAAAGGAATTGATGCAAACCTAAGGCTAATTTTGTAAGAAAAGGTTAAGTCCCAGCTGTGTGCGTAGACAACCTCTGCAGCTATGTGCGCAGAGGGTTTTGGGAGATAAGGAAATCTGCAGCTGTGTGCACAGAGGGTTTTGGGAGATAAGGAAATCTGCAGCTGTGTGTGCAGAGGCCTGCAGCTGTGTGCGTGGCTTTGAGGACTGAAGGGATCTGCAGCTGAGTGCACAGATCAAAACTGTGGTTTTTGTAGAAAGATTGAATAAAACACAGTTCTGTGGACGTAAGCCCTACACTGGGGGTGAACCACGTTATATCTTGTGTTGTGGTTCTGTGTGTTGTTTATGTTGTGTTCTTTCATGCATTTATATCTATATATTTGATAAGTAGAGATCACTGCTAGACAATAACTTCACTGTGAATTCCCAGTAAAGGGTTGCACAAGGCACTGTTTGTTTATCTAGCTGCGAAGCTAAACAAGTGAATGCTAAGCTCTGTGATTTATATTTATAATCTATTAAAAGTTAAAAGGTACAGTAATATCCCTCTTTTGCTTGCATAAATATGGTTCTGCGGCACCCCATAACTGTTTCAGGTGAGACTGCAACCTGTTCACAGGTTGTTGCCGAAAGGGCCAACACTGTGGGTATTTTGTTGGTGCGAAGTTAAAGGTATAAAACTCGAGTCTACCCTATTTCTCAACAGGAGCATATTGTTAGAAAAATAGGACCGTAGAGCAATAACAGATATACAGTTATATCATTAAACAAGATGCAAAACACATTAAACACATTACAGATAGACACAGATATAATGGGGTTCACCCAAACGATGGGATACACCCACAAATAAATTGCTAGTACTTTTATTATAGTCTAGAAAGATGAAGGGATACAACCTGCAGAAAAAATGCCGCACTTCCTCTCCACACTCTCATAGTCTCTCTCACACAATCATAGAGATTGTTTACAATGATATAATGCCATACAAAACTGTGTTACAATGCTTTCTTTTATAGGGGAAAAAATACCATGGGAAAATACTACGGTTAACCCAATACCATGGGTCCGCAAAACTGTTGGCCAACAAACATCCCAAAAATGTTGGTCAACAAACTGTCCACAAAATTGTTGGACCTTGATCCCCAAATCAGGGGGAATGAGTTTACAATACACCTGGGGTACAAACACAACTGAATAATATCTCTGGATCTGGAATATCATGCTCCACAACCAATCCACTTAGATACTGATCACAACAACTCCACCGCAGCTGCACTTGCTAGACTATGCTCTAGACCTTGGACTTGGAAAATTTCTTATTTTCACCTTCATGCTTGAAGGCCAATAGAAACCAAGATGGAACTCAATTTCTCTCTGGTTACTCCCTTTGTCAACATGTCTGCAGGATTCTGGCTAGTATGTATCTTTTCGAGTTTTAACAGTTCTTCATCTAGAAAAGATCTTATGAAATGGTACTTGAGATGTATATGATTAGTCCTTGAATGAGAGGTTGAGTTATTTACAATATTAATGGCACTCTGGCTGTCACCGTACATCCTATTATTCTCTTTCTTCTTACCCAATTATTCCATGAACCTCTGCAACCAAATCATCTCCTTACTAGTCTCTGTAGCAGCAACATACTTTGGTTTTGTTGTTGAAAGTGCAACAAAATTTTTCAGTTTTGAAATCCAACTTACTATTGTTCCACCCATAGTAAACATATACCCTATGGTGCTCCTCCTGCTGTCTTTATCACCATCCATATCTACATCAACATATCCTTGTAAAATAGTGTCTAAACCTCCAAAACATAATGCATGAGAAGTGGTACCTCTCAAATACCTAAGAATCCACTGTATTGCTTTCCAATTCTCTTTACCTGGATTATTCATATACCTGCTCACAACTCCCACTCCATGTGCAATATCTAGTCTTGTGCACACCATGGCATATATCAAGCTTCCAACTACTGATGAATAGGGAATATGGGACATGTAATTTATCTCTTCCTATGTCTCTAGACACATCTCCTTACTTAGTTTGAAATGGACGCCTAAAGGTGTACAAACTGGTTTTGAATTCTGCATTCTAAACCTCTACAACACCTTTTCTATGTACTCACCTTGAGACAACGTCAATTTGTGTTTTTTCTCGTCTCTTGTTATTCTCATACCAAGGATTTTCTTTGCAGCACCCAAATCCTTCATCACAAATGATTTAGCTAGTTTTCTTTTGAGCACATTTATATCCTGCATGTTAGACCCTGCAACAAGCATGTCATCCACATACAATAACAAGATAATATATCTTCCGTTATCTAGCCTCTTGAAATAAACACAGTGGTCAGAATGACATCTATCATAACCTTGTTATGTCATAAACTTATCAAATTTTAAATACCACTATCTTGGAGCTTGCTTTAGGCCATACAAGCTCTTCTTCAACATGCAAACCAAATTCTCCTTACCTTTGACCTCATACCCCTGTGGCTGCTGCATATAAATCTGTTCCTCCAAATCCCCATGGAGAAATGTTGTTTTTACATATAACTATTCAAGATGAAAATATTCTACCACCACTAGAATTAAAATAGTTCTAATTGAGGTCATTTTAACAACAGGAGAAAATATTTCATCAAAATCTATACCTTTCTTTTGTGCAAACCCCTTTACAACAAGTCTACCCTTGTACCACTTCTTGCCTCCATCTTCTTCCTTCAACCTGTAAACCCATTTATTCTACAATTCCCTTTTTATTGCAGACAACTGAACCAAATCCCAAGTCTGGTTTCTTACCAATGAGTCCATCTCCTCATTCATGCCTTGCTCCAACTTATTTCTAGTTTCTACTTGCATTTCCTCTTCATAACATTCCGGTTCACCAGAATCAGTCATCAATAAATAATACAGTGAAGGAGAGAATCGTTCAGGGGGTCTACTTAACCTGGTAGATTTTCTTACAGTTCCAGGAGTTTCAGGTACCTGCTACTGTTCTTGATTTTCTGGTGCCTTTGGAACTTCATCTTCTTTGATTTCATCAAGCACTATGTACTTTGTGTTTTCCTTTTCCACTTTTTTTCCCTGTAACTAATCTTTGTACATGACCTTTTCGTTGAATACTACATCTCTACTCCTAATGATTTTTTCATTTTTCATAATCCCACAAATGATAACCAAAATCTTCAACCCCGTCTCCAATAAAGGTACATTTGTTGGATTTAGCCTCAATCTTCTTTCTATCATCTTTATCAATATGGACAAATGATTCACACCCAAAAGTTCTCAGAAATGAGTATTTTACCTGTTTACCTATCTATGCCTCCTCTGGAATCCCACCATCCAAAGCACTTGAAGGCCCTATGTTTATTAAATAAATAGTAGGGTTTACAGCATCAGCCCAAAACTGTAAGGGAAACCCTGCATGCAATCTCATACACCTTGCACACTCGATGATCGTTCTGTTCATCCTTTCCTACACACCATTTTCTTGTGGTGTTCCACGGACTATCTTCTCTTTGTGAATCTGTTGGTTGTGGAGCAAGATATTCCAGATCGAGAGATATTATTCAGTTGTGTTTGTACCCGAAGTGTATTGTACACTCGTTCCTCTTGCTTTGGTGTTCGGAGGCAGCGCCCTCGAGAATTTTTTTTGGGATGTGTGTTGGCCAACAGTTATGCGGAAACATGGTATTGGGTTAACCGTAGTATTTTCCCATGATATTTTTCCCCTATAAAAGAAAGCATTGTAACATGACTGTGTATGGTATTATAGCATTTTAAACAATCTCTGTGATTCTGTGAGAGAGTCTGTGAGAGCGTGAAGAGGAAGTGCAGTGGTTTTGCTGTAGGTTGTATCCCTTCATCTTTTTGGATTGTAATAAAAGGACTGGCAATTTATTTGTGGATGTAGCCCATCGTTTGGGAGAACCACGTTATATCTGGGTCTCTCTATAATGTGGTTAAATTGTTTTGCATCTTGTTTAATGATTTAACTGTATATCTATTATTTCTCTATGTTCATGTTTTCTAACAATTGGTATCAGAGCCAAAAGGTCTATTTGGTTGGTAAACGCGCAGGAAAGAAGGGTTCCTGGTTTGAGTGGGAGCAATGGTGGAAGAAGGAAAGTTTATGGTCGAGAAATTTAACAGCCAAAACTATCAGTTATGGAAGATGCAAATGGAGGACTATCTATACCAGAAGGATCTGTACCTTCTGTTGGGCGGAAAAGAAAAACAACTGGTGGCTATGAAGGATGAAGAATGGGAGGTTCTTAACAGAAAGGAACTAGGAAAAATACGGTTGTGCCTGGCTTCGTTGGTGGCTTTCAATATTTCGAAAGAAAAAAAAACAGAGGGCATGATGAGCGCATTGGGTAAGCTCTACGAAAAACCCTCGGCTTCCAACAAGCTATTTTTAATGAAGCGTTTATTTAATATGAAGATCTTACCAGTCAGTTAAGTTCTGTAAATGTGAACTTTGATGATGGGGTTAGGGCTCTTTTAATCTTCCGCTCACTGCCAGAAAGCTGGAATAGCTTGGTCATGGCTGTAAGTAACTCCGTCCCTAGTTCAAACACTCTTAAGTTTGATGATGTTGTTGGTGTTATTCTTAGCGAGGAAATGTGAAGAAAAACCACAGGTGAGACATCAGGTAATACGTTGACCATGGAGAGAAAAGGGAGAAAAAATGAGAGAGGAAGGAGCCCAAGAAATCGTGGCAAGTCTAAAAAGGGAATATCCAAGTCCAAATTCAGGAAAATAGAATGCTGGAATCGTGTTAAGAAAGGACATCAAAATAAATACCGTAGAGCACCAAAGAAGAAAGGCGAGAGGCAGCAAGAGACTACTCAGGGAGCGAATGTAAAAGGTGATGTGTTACAAGATGCTTTGATTCTTGCATTAGATAATACTAATGATTACTGGGTAGTAGATTCAAGAGCTTCATGTCATTCTACACCCCATAGGAAATTCTTTCATGATTATGTTCAAGGTGATTTTGGACATGTTTTATTGGGGGATGATGAACCATGTAAAATTGTTGGAAAGGGTAAGGTATGGATTAAGTTAAATAATGGAAATGACTAGCTGCTAAAAGATGTAAGGCACATTCCTACTATGAAAAGAAATATGATCTAAACAGGGCAGTTGGGAGATGGCGGTTGTTTGTCTACATTTGGAGAAACATGATGGAAGGTAACTAAAGGATCAATGGTAATAACAAAAGGAGATAGGATAGGTACGTTATATTTATGTCCTCATAATATTGATTATTCTATCTCTATAGCTTCCACAGAAACAAGTGCAGCGTAGTGGCATCATAGGCTTGGCCACATGAGTGAGAAGGGGATGCAGATTCTCCACTCAAGGAAACTGCTTCCAGATTTGAAACAGGTAAGTTTGGAATTCTATGAGAACTGTGTTTATGGAAAATAGTAGAGAGTTAAATTTCTCAGGGTTGGGAAACAAAAGAAGAGTGAAAAGTTAGAGCTTGTCCATACATATGTATGGGGACCAGCTCAGGTACAATCTCTTGGTGGCTCTTGTTATTATGTTACTTTTATTGATGATGCAACTAGAAAAACTTGGGTTTATTGCATTAGAAATAAATCTGACGTGTTTGATACTTTTAAGAAGTGGAAAGCTTTGGCTGAGAATGAGACATAAAAAAGTTGAAATGTCTCAGATCTGATAATGGAGGTGAATACTACAGCAAGGAGTTTGATAGTTACTGTTCATACAATGGGATTCACAGAGAGAAGTCAGTTCCTGGAACACCACATGAAAATGGTGTGTCCGAAAGGATGAACATAACGATCATGGAGTGTGCAAGGTGTATGAGACTTCATGCAGGGTTTCCCTTACAGTTTTGGGTAGATGTTGTAAACACTACTGTTTATTTAATAAACAGAGGGCCTTCAAGCACTTTGGATTGTGGGATTCCAGAGGAGGCATGGATAGGTAAATAGGTAAAATGCTTATTTATGAGAAATTTTAGTTGTGAAGCATTTGTCCATATTGATAAAGATGATAGAACAAAGCTTGAGGCTAAATCCAACAAATGTACCTTTATTGGATACGGGTTTGATGATTTTGGTTATCGTTTGTGGGATTATGAAAAACGAAAAATCATTAGGAGTAGAGATGTAGTATTCAATGAAAAGGTCATGTACAAAGATTGGTTGCAGGGAAAGAAAGTGAAAAAGGAAAACACAGAGTACCTAGTGCTTAATGAAATCAAAGAAGATGAAGTTCCAAAGGCACCAGAAAATCAAGAACAACAACAGGTACCTAAAACTCCTGCAATTGTAAGAAAATATACCAGGTTAAGTAGACCCCCTGAATGATTCTCTCCTTCATTGTATTATTTATTGATGACTGATTCTAGTGAACTAGAGTGTTTTGAAGAAGCAATGTAGGTAGAAACTAGAAAGAAGTGGAAGCAAGGCATGGAGGAGGAGATGGACTCATTGGTAAGAAACCAGACTTGGGATCTGGTTAAGTTTCGTGCAGAAAAAAGGGCATTGCAGAATAAATGGGTTTACAAGTTGAAGAAAGAAGATGGAGGCAAGAAGCAGTACAAGGCTAGAATTATTGTAAAGGGGTTTGCGCAAAACAAAGGTATAGACTTTGATGAAATATTTTCTCCTGTTGTTAAAATGACTTCAATTAGAACTATTTTAAGTCTAGTGGCGGTAGAAGATTTGCATCTTGAACATTTAGATGTAAAAACAACCTTTCTCCATGGGGATTTGGAGGAAGAGATTTATATGCAGCAACCACAGGGGTATGAGGTCAAAGGGAAGGAGAATTTGGCTTGTAGGTTGAAGAAGAGCTTGTATGTCTTGAACCAAGCTCCAAGGAAATGGTATGTAAAATTTGATAAGTTTATGACAAAACAAGGTTATGATAGATGTCATTATGAACACTGTGTTTATTTCAAGAGGCTAGATAACATAAGATATATTATCTTGTTATTTTATGTGGATGACATGCTTGTTGCAGGGTCTAACATGCAGGATATAAATGTGCTCAAAATAAAAATCGCTAAATCATTTGCGATGAAGGATTTGGGTGCTGCAAAACAAATCCTTGGTACGAGAATAACACGAGACAGGAAAAATTGCAAATTGACGTTGTCTTAAGGTGAGTACATAGAAAAGGTGTTGCAGAGGTTTAGAATGCAGAATGCAAAACCAGTTAGTACACCTTTAGCCATCCATTTCAAACTAATTAAGGATATGTGTCCAGAGACACAGGAAGAGATAGATTACATGTCCAGGATTCCCTATTCATTAGCGGTTGGAAGCTTGATGTATGCCATGGTGTGCAGATGACCAAATATTGCACAAGCAGGTATATGAATAATCCAGGTAAAGAGCATTGGAAAGCAGTAGAGTGGATTTGTAGATATTTAAGAGGCACCACTTCTCATGCATTATGTTTTGGAGATTCAAACACTGTTCTATAGGGATATGTTGATGCATATATGGCTAGATAAAGATAGCAGGAGGAGCACCACAGGGTATGTGTTTATTGTGGGTGGAACAACAGTAAGTTGGATTTCAAAACTTCAACAGGTTGTTGCACTTTCAACAATGGAAGCAGAGTATGTTACTGCTATAGAGGCTAGTAAGGAGATTATTTGGTTGCAGAGGTTCACGGAAGAATTGGGTAAGAAGCAGGAGAATAGTAACCTGTACAGTGACAACTAGAGTGCCATTCATATTGAAAAGAACTCAACCTTTAATTAAAGGACTAAACATATATAGCTTAAGTACCACTTCATAAGATCTGTTCTAGATGAAGAACTGTTAAAACTGGAAAAGATACATACTAGCAAGAATCTTGCAGACATGTTGACAAAGGGAGTAACAAGAGCATGATCTTCCAAATTGAGAGATATTATTCAGTCGTGTTTGTACCCCAGGTGTACTGTACACTTGTTCCCCTTGATTTGGGGTTCGGGGGTAGCACCCCCGAGAAATTGTTTTGGGATGTGTGTTGGCCAACAGTTATGCGGACCCATGGTATTGGGTTAACCGTAGTATTTTCCCATGGTAATTTTCCCCTATAAAATAAATCATTGTAACACGACTGTGTATGGTATTATAGGATTGTAATAAATCTCTGTGATTGTGTGAGAGAGATTGTGAAAGCGTGAAGAGGAAGTGCAATGATTTTGCTGTAGGTTGTATCCCTTCATCTTTTTGGACTGTAATAAAAGGACTGGCAATTTCTTTATGGACGTAGCCCATCATTTGGGTGAACCACGTTATATCTAGGTCTCTTTGTAATGGGTTTAATGTGTTTCGCATATTGTTTAATGATTTAACCGTATATCTATTATTGCTCCATGGTCTTGTTTTCTAATAGAATCCCATTGTGTGAACAATAAATTTCAAACTACTTTCTACAATATTCACCTCCATTATCAGATATGAGACATTTCAACCTTTTTCCTGTCTCATTCTTAGCCAAATCTTTCCACTTCTTAAAAGTATGAAACACATCAGATTTCTGTCTAATGCAATAAACCCAAGTTTTTCTAGTTGCATCATCAATAAAAGTAACATAATAATGAGAGACACCAAGAGATTGTACCTGAGTTGGACCCCATACATATGTATGGATAAGCTCTAAATTTTCACTCTTCTTTTGTTTCCCAACCCTGATAAATCTAACACAGTTCTCATAGAATTCCAAACTTACCTGCTTTAGATCTGGAAGCAGTTTCCTTGAGTGGAGAATCTGCATCCCCTTCTCACTCATGTGGCCAAGTCTATGATACCACAATGATTCACCTGTTTCTATGGAAGCTACATAGATAGAATAATCAGTATTATGAGGAAATAAATATAACGTACCTATCCTATCTCCTTTTGCTATTACCATTGATCCTTTAGTGATCTTCCATCACGTTTCTCCAAACATAGACAAACAACCGCTATCTCCCAACTGCCCTGTTGAGATTATATTTATTTTCATAGAAGGAATGTACCTTACATATTTTAGCAGCCATTCATTTCCATTATTTAACTTAATCCATACCTTACCCTTTCCAACAATATTACATGGTTAATCATCCCCCAATAAAATATGTACAAAATCACCTTGAACATAATCATGAAAGAATTTCCTATGGGGTGTAGCATGACATGAAACCCCTGAATCTACTACCCAGTAATCACTAGTATTATCTAGTGCAAGAATCAAAGCATCTTGTAACACATCACCTACTACATTCGCCTCCTGAGTAGTCTCTTGCTGCCTCTCACCTTTCTTCTTTGGTGCTCTACAGTCTTTGTTTAGGTGTCCTTTCTTACCACAGTTCCAACACTCTATTTTTTCGAATCTAGACTTGGATCTGCCCTTTTTAGACTTGCCATGATTTCCTGGGCTCCTTCCTCTCTCATTTTGTCTCCCTCTACTCTCCATGGTCAACGCATTACCTGATGGCTCACCTGTGCTTTTTCTTCGCATTTCCTCGCTAAGAATAACACCAACAACATCGTCAAACTTAAGAGTGTTTGGACTAGGGACACAGTTACTTATAGCCATGACCAAGCTATTCTAGCTTTCTGGCAATGAACATAAGATTAGAAGAGCCCTAACCTCATCATCAAAATTCACGTTTACAGAACTTAACTGAATGGTAAGTGTATTAAATTCATTTAAATGATCGGAAACAGATCCACCTTCCAACATCTTCATATTAAATTAACGCTTCATTAAAAGTACCTTGTTGGAAGCCGGGGGTTTTTCATAGAGCTTACCCAATGTGCTCATCACGCCCTTCGTTGTTTTTTCTTTCAAAATATTGAAAGCCACTAATGAATCCAGGCACAGCCGTATTGTTCCCAGTGCCTTTCTATCAAGAACCTCCTATTCTTCATCCTTCATAGCCGTCGACTGTTTTGCTTTTTCACCCAATGAAAGGTACAGATCCTTCTGGTGTAGATAGTACTCCATTTGCATCTTCCATAACTGATAGTTTTGGCCATTAAATTTATTGATCCTAAACTTTCCCTCTTATGCCATTGCTCCCACTCAAACCAGGAACCCTTCTTTCCTACAAGTTTACAACCAGATAGACCTTTTGGCTCTGATACCAATTGTTAGAAAAATAGGACCGCAGAGCAATAACATATATAAAGTTAAATCATTAAACAATATGCAAAAAACATTAAACACATTACAGAGAGACACAGATATAACGTGCTTCACCCAAACAATGGGCTACGTCCATAAATAAATTGCCAGTCCTTTTATTACAATCCAGAAAGATGAAGGGATACAACCTGCAGCAAAACCGCTGCACTTCCTCTTCACACTCTCATTGTCTCTCTCACACAATCACAGAGATTGTTTACAATGCTATAATTCCATACACAGTCATGTTACAATGCTTTCATTTATAGGGGAAAAAATACCATGGAAAAATACTACGGTTAACCCAATACAGGGGGAATGAGTGTATAGTACACCTGGGGTAGACACACGATTGAATAATATCTCAAAGTAGGGGGAATAAGTGTACAATACTCCTGGGGTACAAACATGACTAAATAATATCTCTAGATCTGGAAGATTAGGCTCCACAACCAACACATATGCCCCTTTTTGAATGAATTTTTTTTCGATCGACAATTTCTTTTCATTGTTTTATGCTTTAGGATTACATATATGTTTGTTAGTGGTTGTTAAGCTTTGATTTCGGTGTGAAATATATGGTTTTATTCACTTATTATCTTGAAATTCTTGTCACGAGCTTTTTGTTTTCTTTACATTAGGGTTTATGTTCTTAGTTATTCATCATGTCTTCATAGGTTGTCATGTTCCTGTTTTACTTGTATCTAACCTTCTTGTGTGGAAGATGTTTTGAACTTTTCAAGGGCATGGATCTCTAGTATGGTAATGGTAACATCAAGAAATGAACCAATGCTTATGCATTAGTTTCTTGATGGCTATGTTTTCATATCTATAAGTGATATCTTGCTTTATTTATCAATTTTTTGCTCAATATTCTAACTTGTTATCAGTCTTATAATAATTATGATGCTCTTAACATGGTATGATGGACCCATAAAAAGGAATATTATCTGTCCCATATAATGGAACATGAAGGATTATGAGGATTAATAAGGAATTAAAATGCACAAAATTAATTTAACTTTACGACATTCTTCCTAAAAGAAAATGCATGCTTGTGTTAATGAATATCTTGATATTTTTTAGTATTGTTACTTAATTTACTTGTTCATTTTATTTATTTATGCGATAATGAACTAATATGTATCAAACAATTCTTTAATCGTAGTGGAGTTCTCGATCTCCTTCAACCAATTAACTAGACAAACTAAAACATGATTGTGAAATTTAAGGGATTATGTCCCTTAATTATTCTAATGAGTTGCCACCACTAAAAGAGAGACCTAATGATCATACAAGATCGAAATTATGGATTCTTGTTCAAATTTCTCAAGAAGGAATCAATGCCACAAAGTTAGCATGTTGATTTCTAGTTAACGAGGGGATAATTTCCTTAAATCAAGAAGTTGATTACATGGGTAGTTTTCAAGTGCCAATTATTCTCATGATCTTCCACCACTTAAATAAGGACTAAATGATCATATAAATTCAAAATCACAAGGCCAAGGTCGAATTTCCAAAAAGGGAATCTATCTGACCAACTTGCATGCAAATTTCTAGTTAACTACGATAGGTTCCACAAATCAAGGAGCTGATTGCATGGGAACTTTTGAGTTATTCTTGTATAAATAATAGTAAATTTGGTAGCATGAGTTTAATATTCAATTATTTTTCTTCTCTTTAGGATTTTCATTCCTCCCTTGATAATCAAGGTGAATTTGTATCAAGAGGTGGCTTGTTTCCCTATTTTAATGACATATTATTAAATAAAGAAGAGCTATTTTTGTTCCATATTTAGTATACTTGCTTCAGAGGGGTTCCGAGAGATTCCTTGGGTTGGTGTCTCTCAAGGGAAGTACTGGGAACCCCTGCATGTATTTCAGTTCATTGATTTTAGTTTATATAATTTATTCCATACGTTTGTCTTTTCTGTAGTTTCATGTCGCATTCATGTAGTTTCTTGTGTTATAATTTTGATTTAAGAGAAACTATGTTAGAATTTATTTCATTTTTTCATATAAAGTCATAATAATTGCATGCATAAATATCACTGAAAGAAACAAATTCAACAATATACACAAATATTTATCGCGAGAACCTTTTCATGTGAAAACCCAACAAAACTTATTTAGTGTGGATTTGTCAACAAAGTACAATGTCAAGAGAATGAAGAGATAAAGATCCCTCATAGAAATATAGAAAAAATCTATACAAACAATGGATCCAAATATAGAAGTATTCCAACAATAACAAACCTAGAATTGTCATAACCCCAAAATTTCATAAATTTTTTTTTTTTTTTAAAGTGAAATAAAATGTCTTAGATTGCTGTTTAGTAACTGCTAGCGGTTAGCAGAAAATGAAATAGTTTAACAATTTTTTAAGGATTAGTTTCAAATACAGAAACACTAATACAACTTTAATTTTTATCATTCATATAAAGAGGACTTGCATTTAATTGCTGCTAGCTGTACTACTGTTTTACTTTTGTCAAGTAGGTGAGAAACCATATTTGAAATTCGGGGCTTACTTAGCATTCTGCTAACTCAAAATGGACTGCTGGTTCTTACAGGTTCAACAGGTAAGCGTATGATCAAGTAGGATTTTATTTTGTATTATGTCGAGAAGTATTTCTTTAGCATGATAAGATGCCAGTAAATAAATTGATTAATATGATTCAAGACTCCGATGAGGTAAAGTAAATTCTTTCGTTGTTTTGGATCTATGACAGTTTTTATATTTAAGCCATTTCGAATTTTAACCTGAACATAATTATTGCTATTTACAAGAGTGAGTTCTTCCTAGGTTTCTTTCTGTCGTAAAGTATTGTAGTGCCTATTCAATTATAGATTTTTCCAGTGAGCATAGAGATCAAGATCTTGTCATAAAATTACTTCTATTGTATCATGATCTTACTGCTATTGTCATGTTTAAAAACTCAAGTGCACTCTTCTTTTTGTATGAACAAAATCCTATGTTTTCCAAGGTAAAGTTTACAATGAAGGATTAGTTACTTAAGAGGAACTCTTTCCAAAGGTTAATCTTCAGTCTTCTGGAAGACTCCTTCCTTTATCAGCATTAAGTCTTTTGGTTGAGAAGTTTAGAGCTCTTCAGTTTATGAAATAAATCATAATGTTATTATTTTAATACTCTAACTATCCTTTACTAGTTATGTAACAATACCAACTTATTTGATTTGTTGCAATGATGATTAACATCTTACACAACTATTTTACAAGCTGTAATCTTAATCTTCAAGTTATAACCATGATACAAAGGTTATTGTAATATTACAATTAGTTTATAATGTTATAACAAACAATACTACTTGTATCCTAAGGTAGTCTTACTACCTAGTAACTACTATGGTGTAGTCGAAACTATGGCATGATATATTAAAAGTTTTTGTCTCTTGATATACCATTTCCAAAGCCTAGTAATATCTTTGATGGAAAATTTGATCGGATGAGAAAACATAAGATACGTTACTAAGGTCGAAGGAATAAATTTCATTATGGTAAAAGATATGAACTATTTAAAAATATCGTCAATAGCATGGGTTGCATTATTGGAAATGATAAGTTTTACATTTGAAAGTGTGGTTTTGACTATGAAAATCGACCCACTCTTGGTTGACTTATAACACATAGAAACCCTACTCTCTTGCATTTTTCTTCGAGGGTTTGCTTCTTGCACGCTGCGCGGTGAAAACTCTTTGCGGCCATGAGAGGCTTGCTCCTTCCTCGTTTGTTGGCTTCATAGTTTGCAATACTGTGCTGCATTACTGTGCAAGTGTTTTAAGGGTTCGTGGTTTGTATTTTTAGTTTCTTTTGTGAGTTGAGAAACACAGTGTGCGTGGTTTTAACTTCCTCGCTTGGCTCGAAGCTTGTAAAAGGATTTCACCCTTGTATCTGTTCTTTCTTTACCTTGGCATCGTAGAGCTTGAGTGTTGTATCCTTGCTACCTCTTTCACAGGGTTGGCATGAGGGTTTGCTTGCTTATCAGTGATTGTTCTTTCTCGACTCCGATTAATTTTACTCAGAGGTAAACACTTAACTCTGCTCGCCTTCCTTTCATCAATTTAATTACTAAGTTTTAGGGTTTTAATAAATCAATACTTTGAGTTTTGAATATTGTTTGGTTTTTAACTTGCAGGCCATGCTAACAGCTCCAGACTTGAATGGAAAAGCACTCATGCATCGGTTAACTTCATGGGCTATCAAATGGGTTCGCCCCGGTCTCATCATGGGTTCCCCCTGCCTGCGAAATGGGTTGTTGGTTGAAGGTTCCTGTGGTTGGAAACCTAGCTATGAACTCTCTACTGGTTATGATATTTACTTTGTTTATTACTCATATTTTAAGTGAAAACCCTTGCGGTGCTTCGCTGGGTAGCACATGCTCTTGAGCCATGATGTGTATGTGGTTTTTGGTTAAACAAATTCAGCCTTACACCTTGATGATGTAATAATGTTGATTTAAGAATATAAGAAACTCCTTTTATGCTCAGAGTTTTTAAAAGATCTCTGTCTCGTTTGCTTTAGTTTTTATTTTACATGAAGTCTGTGAATTGGGTTTTGTTTAACCTGTCAATAGTGTATTTAGCTTACTGTTAATATAAAATATTTATATATATATTTGGTTTTAAGAAAGAAGACTGTGGAACAGTCTAGTTGTATAGTTCGCGGGGTTTTTACTCTTACAGTTAGCAATGTAACTGGTTATATTTATACAGGATTATTATGTATTTGGTTTTAATAGTAGAAAGGGTTTCGACCCTTTGATTCTTACAGGCTATAATCCTGCCTGGATTTTGAGATTTGTATTGCACATGTTTGATGATCCTTGGTTTACTCTGTTTGTTATTTATATATACATCTTATTTATTACTACTCTATAAATTATATTTATTTTAAGCTCTGTATAGAAGATAATGTTAAATTCTAGAACTTGGCTTTTAAGGGTTAAAATAAATACTGTAAAACCTACAGTTTATGAAATTTTGTTTCTGTTTATAGTATTCTTGACTTTTTTTTTAAGAAATGGAATAACGGAAGATAATATGATTTACAGTTGTAAGTATGATGTTAAATCTATAGGAAAAGAAAATATTGTAATAGTTTTACTTCTAGTTTTTAGTTAATAAAAATACTTAGATTTTTAGTGCAGCATATTTAAAAAATAGAATAATCTCAATTCTTAGTAATTTTTGTAAATATAAAAGGATTATAAAAGAATCCTTACTCTGGTTTTGTTAAGTTAATATTTAAAAACTGTTTTGCTATTATCTTTTTACATGCTTTCTTAAATATTAGTTGTTTATTTTACTGTAATATTTCTATTTCCTATCAGTATACTAATACTGTAGTAATAGTGTATTTACTATTTTCTTACACCTGTGTTTCCATTTAGTTGGTTAAAGTAAAATAATAAGTGCAAGCAAAACATAGCACTGCTTTTTCAATGTATTTCATAAACATTGAAGTAAAATCTATTTCTATTTATGTACAGATACAAGAATCATATCTACTATTTTCATTTTGATAAAATAATCCTTTCATTTACTTACAAACAATCCAACTATGCTAGAGTACGACCTGAGTTTAGGTGTGGAAAAACACAGCTTGGAAATTTAATTTCTATCTATTTCACTATTTACACGATCATTTCCATTTCTATAAATAATCTATAAATTTTACTGAACTTAACATTACACAATTACTTTTCATTCATAAACCCTAAACACTAAAAATGCCTGTAATAGATAAACTATAAATTATTTAACTGAAGACAGTCAAAACAAAATAGAACCTATTGAGGACAAGATGACAACAGCTTAAGGAGGTCGTTCCTCCATACCAATCTCCTAGAGAGCGCTCAAGCAACGCTTCCTCAGGACCATTGAGCCTGTTCACCGTCTTCTTGGCTGAGAACTGGGTGGAGAATGCAAAACATCTGTCACCTGACTGGTTCAATTAACTCAGTAATAAAAATTTGCTCTCAGCAGTATGATCTTCAGCTTAAAAGCTGCAACTAGATCAATCTCAGTAGGTATCCCCTCAAACACATTCCAGACTCGCCTCCATTGAATTTCTCTTGAGTAAATTCATTCACCCTGAATGATCACTTCTCTAGAATGCTGAGCTCTCTTCAATGGGAAATTTTATAAAGATGCCTAGGTATTCTGGGTTAGTTTTTATTAAATGAGCCACCTGAGCTGATTCCACTTTCTTAGGGAATCATGACCTCAAATATAAGGAAGTTTCCACCTACAACAGTTGGAAGTGGTTTGAGGATGCTGCCACATGTCAGTTTGCTCTCCACCCAGTCTCCTCCACCAATTGACCAGTAAACACTCTTTTAATAGCTCTCCTAAGCTATTGTCTCCTCATTTATTTATTTATAAATAAAATATTCTGAATTTACATTAATTATTCTTGACCCCACTGGGTCATCAATTACAAATTAGCATAAAATTTAACACAATGTTCCCCCAATAATATAAAATTATTTTTTTTCAATTGGGGCATGTGACATACACACCCCCTTAAGCTATAACATCATTCTCGATGTTATTTATTCCTCATCCTTAAATTTCCCCTGAAATAGAATTGGATATGCATCCTGCATATGACTTTCCAATTCCTAGGTGGCTTCCTCTAGAATAAGGTGCTTCCATTGCACCTTCACTTGTCCAATGGTGCAGTTCCAAAGTGTGATCTCCCTCTGCTCGAGGATATAGTCCGGTTCCACCAGAATATCTCCTTCGGGTTCAAACTATACATTATTCCAGTTAATAACATGAGTAGCATCATGCACATATTTCTTTAATACAGAAATGTGAAAAACATTGTGAACTCTTAAATTTGGTGGTAAGGCTAACTGATAGGATACCTGTCCAATCCTGGACAATATTTCAAAAGGACCACAATAACAAGGTGCTAGTTTGGCACAACTACCCAACCTTAAAGAACTCTTTTTGGGTCTCTCCTTAATGAAAACATGTTCACCTACCTGGAACTCTTTTGGAGTTCTTTTAAGGTCTGCTTGACTTTTCTGTTGATCTTGCGCAATTTTCATATTACCGTGTACCTCCTTTACAATTTCTTCCATTTCTTTCAATAATTCAGGTCCTAATACTAACCTGTCCACCGGATTACTCCAAGATATGGGAGTGTTACATTTCCTTCCATATAAAATTTTGAAAGGACTATATCTAGCTAAAGCTTGATAATTCTTATTATAAGCAAATTCCACTAGGTGTAAATAATCTTCCCATTTACTTGGCTGTTCCTTTACATACATTCTTAGTAAATCTTCTAGTACATGATTTAATCTTTCAGTTTGTCCATCAGTTTGAGGATGAAATGAGGTACTAAAATTTAATGTAGTATTTAATCCTTTAAACAGAGATCTCCAAAAGTTACTTGTAAATTTAGGGTCTCTGTCTGAAATTATAACCTTCGGTATTCCATGCAGTCGGAATATTTGCTTTAAAAAGATATCAGCTATGTTTGCAGCTTTATAAGTAGTCTTTACAGGTATAAAATGTGTTGCTTTACTTAATTTGTCAACCACTACCATTATGGAGTCATTTAAGTTCTGATTTTTAGGTAGTCCAGTAACAAAATCAAGACTAATTATCTCCCATTTCTAGCTAGGAATGAGCAAGGGATAAAGTAATCCAGTTGGATGCTGATGTTCAGTTTTTACTTGCTGACATTCAAAGCATATAGCAATATATTCTGCCAATTCAGTCTTCATTTTTGTCCAAACATACTCTTTTCTTAACATGGTTATAGTTTTCTCATAACCCGGATGGACTGAGTAAGGCGTTTTATGGATTTCGTCTAAAATTAATAACTTAACCTTAGGTACATTAGGTACATATATTTTGTCTTTATACAGTAAAAATCCTTTTTCATTCAGGTTGTACCTTGTACTTAGAATTTCTATTGGATTTTCTTTTGCTTTTGCTTGTAACTTTAGGTAATTTTCATCTTGTTCTATCCCTGCTTTAAGCTGTTCTTTAATATCTGTTGTATAAGTGATGATAGCTGCTGTAAAATTCAGCTTTGCATTTCTACTTAATGCATCAACAACTTTATTTTCTTTCCCTTCAATGTGTTGAATTTCAAAATCATATTCACTTAGAAAAGCTAACGACCTAGCTTGTTTAGCATTCAGGTTAGGTTGATCTAACAGATATTTTAATCACTTATTATCTGTCATTAAGATACATTTTCTTCCAATTAAATGATGATGCCACATATTTAAAGAATGTATGACAACAACTAATTCCAATTCATAGGTTGCATAATTCTTTTCATGAATTTTCAATTTCCTAGACTCATAAGAAATAACATGTCCTTCTTGAGTCAATACTCCGCCTAAAATGTAATTGCAGACATCAGTACATACTGTAAAATCTTTATTTGGATTCGTTATTCTTAAAATTGATGCGTTGGTTAATAGGGTTTTTAACTTTTTAAAACTATCCTCGCATTTCTGATTCCAATCAAATTTATTTCCCTTTTTCTGCAAAGAGGTTATCGGATTTGCTATTCTTGAAAACCCTTCGATGAACCTTTGGTAATAACCGGTAATCCCCATAAATGATCAGACATCAGTTACATCTGTAGGAACTGGCCAATATTCGATTTCCTTTATCTTTTCGGGATCCACCTAAATTCCATCTTTAGTCACCACATGACCTAAGTACTGGATTTTATCTTTAAAGAAGTTGCATTTACTAAACTTTGCAAAGAGTTGATGATCTCACAACTCTTGCAAGACAATTTTTAAATGTTCTTTATGTTCTTCTTCATATTTTGAATAAATTAATATGTCGTCGATAAACACGACCATAAATTTATCCAAATATTTATGCATTACATTATTCATTAGACACATAAAAATGGCTGGAGTGTTAGTAAGCCCGAATGGCATGACAAAAAACTCTTAATGTCCATATAGAGTTCTAAATGCTGTGTTAAAGATGTCTTCATCTTTAATTCTAACTTGGTGATATCCAGGCCGTAAATCAATTTTCGAGAATACTGTGGCTCCACGTAGTTGATCAAACAGATCATCTATTTGAGTTAGCGGGTATCTATTCTTGATAGTAATCTTAATTAATTGACGCTAATCTATGCAGAGTCATAGAGTTCCATCCTTTTTCTTAACAACGATGACAGGTGCCCCCCAGGGAGACACACTGGGTCAAATATAATTCTTGTCAATAAGTTCTTTTAACTATGACTTAAGTTCATTTAATTCAAGTATATTCATCTAATAAGGGGCCTTTGAGCTAGGCACTGCACCAGGTACCAGCTCAATGGTAAAATCTAATTCCCTCTTCGGAGGTAGTCCTGGAATTTCTTCTGGAAATACATCTGCATATTCCTTTAGAACTGGTATATCCTCAAATTTTAATTTATCTATGTTGTTTAGATTTTCCTCATTGGTTACTGTTATTGCATAAGCCTTACAACCTTTCCTAATAGCTCTCTTAAGCTGCAAAGTAGAAATCTTCCTTACGGTTGTTTTCCTAGGGATTCCCTTTACGCTTATTAGTTTTCCATCATTATTTATACAAGTAAAGGTTTTATCATAGCAATTCAAAACCACCCTATGCTACTCTAACCAATCCATACCAATTAGTATGTCATATGAACCTAGAGGTAGTACGTTAAGCTTAACAAAAGTTTCAAATTGACCCATAGTTATTGCACAATTCTTTACAAAACTAACTACTTTTCTCTTTGCACCAGTATCTAACTAAACTAACCAAGAACTTGCAAACTTTTCAACAGGCAGTTTACACTTTTCTACCAAGTTAGGAGAAATATAGCTGAAACTAGCTCCTGGATCAATTAAAATAGATATGGGGGTTTGGTTTATCTTACCTTCTACTTCCACCATGGAATTTTAATAGTCTGCTTGTCGATTCTCCAAAGTTGCATTGATCCTGGGCATAGTCCTCGCTAAATCACTAATAGTCATCTCCTCCTGTATTGTGTGGATATTGCTGACAGTCTTTTTCTGATTGGGACAGACTGAGGCATAATGTGGACCATTTCATTCCCAACACTTTATGGGTTCTTTTTGTTCAAATTTCTTTATGTAATTACTGTGATTGTTAGCAGGCTCTTTATTTTTTTGATTGTTTTGATTGTTCTGTGAGTTATTCTTATTAGAAACATTTCTGGCATTATTATTTTTAGAATACTGATTAGGCACAAACTCTTTCTTCTTTTGATCATAATCATTATTCCTTTTGGCCTTCCATTTGGCCATACTCTCCTTTTTTCGATTCTGTTCATAACAGAAATTTGCTTTCCTCATAGCTTCTTCTAGGGTTTTTGGATTGTCATACTCAATCCTATCCTTTATGTGATAAGGTAAACAGCTGAGAAATCGCTGTACCTTCATTTTTTCATCCACAAGGTATGGAACATACCTAAATAGACTTAAAAACTTACTGTCTGAATCTTTCATAGTCATTGTACCTAGTTTTAGCTCATAGAATTCTTTAGCCCTTTCTTCATAGTACTGTTCAGATAAAAAATTATTTTTAAAGTACTTATTGAATGTGCTCCAATTTATATTCTTCTCTCTTATACCTTTCACTCTCTTTAAATCTTGCCACCATATATCAGCTTTCCTTGTAAGATTATAAATAGCCATTCTAGCCTTTAATTGGTTAGAATAGTTATAAATCTGGAAGTACTTCTTCATCCTGGATAACCAGGATTCTGCTTCCTCCCCCTTTTCAGTTTCTGCATTAAATGTTGGTGGCTTGATCTTCTTAAACTCCCTAGAAATTTCTTCATAAGGTTTATATTTTCTTTTCCTAGTATGGTGGTTATCTCCACTACTGTCACTAGTATAATGAGAATTACGTTGATCACCAAATACTTTGGAAGATGAGCTACTTTCATTTTTAATTTGTTTAGTCTTTTTATACTTATGTTGGTAACTTATATAATTCAAATCAACTCTTTTACCCCTTTCCTCAGTATGAAATATTTCTATTAAGATCTGATTCAGCTCCTCCTGAGATCTAAGAAACCTCTCATTTTCTTTTTTAACAGATTCCATTTCAGATTTTAATTCTTTTAGTGTTTGTAAAAGTTCTGAGGAATTAGTGGTTATGTCCTCTTGTATAGGTTCTCTTTGTAAATTACCTTGTTCAGTATAGGGATATTCCTCTTCCGCATATTCCTCCAATCTTTCCATACCTGTCGTTAAACTCAGAAACAAATTTCTCTGTTGATAACATTAAAAGAAAACAACATAAGCAAAATGATTTAAATTCACCGTTCCATATAAGAAAGTTGACCTTCATCAAGGCCTAGTGTTTGAACCTTGTGCTCTGATACCACATGTCATAACCCCAAAATTTCATAAAAATTTAAATTTTTTTTGTAGTGACATAAAATGTCTTAGATTGTAGTTTAGTAACTGCTAGCGGTTAGCGGAAAATGAAACAGTTTAACAAACTTTTAAGGATTAGTTTCAAATACAGAAACAATAATACAACTTTAATTTTTATCATTCATATAAAGAGGACTTGCATTTAATTGTTGCTAGCTATACTGATGTTTTACTTTTGTCAAGTAGGTGAGAAACCATATTTGATATTAGGGGCTTACTTAGCATTCTGCTAACTCAAAATGGACTACTGGTTCTTACAGGTTCAGCAGGTAAGCGTATGATCAAGTAGGAGTTTATTTTGTATTATGTCAAGAAGTATTTCTTTAGCATGATAAGATGCTAGTAAATAAATTGATTAATATGATGCAAGACTCTGATGAGGTAAAGTAAATTCTTTCGTTGTTTTGGATCTATGAAAGATTTTATATTTAAGCCATGAGAGGTCTGCTCCTTCCTTGTTTGTTGGATTTGTAGTTTGCAATATTGTGCTACATTACTGTGCAAGTGTTTTAAGGGTTTGTGGTTTGCGTTTTCAGTTTCTTTTGTGAGTTGAGAAACACAGTGTGCGTGGTTTTAACTTCCTCGCTTGGCTCGAAGCCTGTAAAAGGATTTCACCCTTGTATTTGTTCTTTCTTTACCTTGGCATCGTAGAGCTTGAGTGCTGTATCCTTGCTGCCTCTGTCACAGAGTTGGCATGAGGGTTTGCTTGCTTCTTGGTGACTGTTCTTTCTCGGCTCCAATTACTTTTACTCACAGGTAAACACTTAACTCTACTCACCTTACTTTCATCAATTTAATTACTAAGTTTTAGGGTTTTAATAAATCAATACTTAGAGTTTTGAATATTATTTGGTTTTTAACTTGCAGGCTCACACTGACAGCTCCAGACTTGAATGGAAAAGCACTCATGCGTCGGTTAACTTCATGGGCTATCAAACGGGTAAGCCCCGGTCTCGTCATGGGTTATCCCTGGTTGTGAAATGGGTTGTTGGTTGAAGGTTCCTGTGGTTGGAAACCTAGCTGCGAACTCTTTGCTAATTAAGATATTTACTTTGTTTATTACTCATATTTTAAGTGAAAACCCTTGCGGTGCTTCGCTGGGTAGCACAGGCTCTTGAGCCGTGATGTGTATGTGGTTTTTGGTTAAACAAATTCAGCCTTACGGCTTGATGATGTAATACTGTTGATTTAAGAATATAAGAAACTCCTTTTATGCTCAGAGTTTTAAAAAAATATCTGTCTCATTTGCTTCAGTTTTTTTTTTACATGAAGTCCGTGAATTGGGTTTTGTTTAACCTGTCAATAGTGTATTTAGCTTATTGTTAATATAAACGATTTATATATATATATTTTTTTAAGAAAGAAGATTGTGGAACAGTCTAGTTGTATAGTTCGCGGGGTTTTTACTCTTATAGTTAGCATTGTAACTGGTTATATTTATATAGGATTATTATGTATTTGGTTTTAATAGAAGAAAGGGTTTCGACCCTTTGATTCTTATAGGCTATAAGCCTACTTGGATTTTGAGATTTATATTGCACATGTTTAATGATCCTTGGTTTACTCTGTTTATTATTTATATATACATATTATTTATTACTACTCTGTAAATTATATTTATTTTAAGCTCTATATAGAATATAATGTTAAATTCCAGAACTCGACTTTTAAGATTTTAAAAGAAATACTGTAAACCCTACAGTTTATGAAATTTTGTTTCTGTTTATCGTATTCTTGACTTTGTTTTAAACAAATGGAATAATGGAAGATAATATGATTTACAGTTGCAAGTATGATGTTAACTCTGTAGGAAAAGAAAAGATTCTAATTGTTTTACTTCTAGTTTTTAGTTAAGAAAAATACTTAGATTTTTAGTGCAACATATTTAAAAACTAGAATAATCTCGATTCTCTGTAATTTTTGTAAATATAAAAGGATTATAAAAGAATTCTTACTCTGGTTTTGTTAAGTTAATATTTAAAAACTGTTTTGCTATTATCTTTTTACATGCTTTCTTAAATATTAGTTGTTTATTTTACTGTAATATTTCTATTTCCTATCAGTATACTAATACTGTAGTAATAGAGTATTTACTATTTTCTTACACCTGTGTTTCCATTTAGTTGGTCAAAGTAAAATAATAAGTGCAAGAAAAACATAGCACTGCTTTTTTAGTGTATTTCATAAACATTGAAGTAAAATCTATTTCTATTTACGTACAGATACAAGAATCATATCTACTATTTTCATTTTGATAAAAGAATCATTTCATTTACTTAAAAACAATCCAACTGTGCTAGAGTACGACCTGAGTTCAGGTGTGGAAAAACACAGCTTGGAAATTTAATTTCTATCTATTTCACTATTTACACGATCATTTCCATTTCTATAAATAATATATAAATTTTACTGAACTTAACATTACAAAGTTACTTTTCATTCATAAGCCCTAAACACTAACAATGATTGTAATAGATAAACTACGAATTATTTAAATGAAGATAGTGAAAAAAAAATAGAACCAATTGAGGACAAGATGACAATAGCTTAAGGAGGCTGTTTCTCCCTACCAATCTCCTGAAGAGTGCTCAAAAAATGCTTCCTCAGGACCATCGAGCTTGTTCCTGGTCTTCTTGGCTGAGAACTGGGTGGAGAATGCAATTGTAAAACCTCTGTCACCTGACTAGTTCAATTACCTTAGTAATAAAAATATGCTCTTAGCAGTATGATCTTCAGCTTAAAATATGGAACTAGATCAATCTCAGCAGTTATCCCCTCAAACCAGACTCCCCTCCATTGAATTTCTCTTGAGTAAATTCATTCACCTCGAATGATTACTTCTCTAGAATGAGCAGCTTGAGCTCTCTTCAATGGGAAATTTTATAGAGATGCCTAGGTCTTTTGGGTCAGTTTTCATTAAATGAGCCACCTGCTTTGATTCCACTTTCTTGGGGAATCATGACCACAAATATAGGGAAGTTGCCACCTGCAACAGTTGGAAGTGGTTTGAGGATGCTGCCACATGTCAGTTTGCTGTCCACCCAGTCTCCTCCACCAATTGACCAGTAAACACTCTGTTGCAGCTGCAACTATTTTCCCTTTTTTTTTGAAATTTTGGACCCTCCTTATTGATTTTATCTTGCATGGGCTTGTTTGGATTGCTGAACTCTGTTCTATCCCTATGCTACAAATTTGAATTGTTTGAAGTTGAAGTGAGGTCAATTGCTTTCATGTTTCTTAGAACTGCTTTATGTTAGCCAATGCTTTGACTACTGGATGTCCTTTTGGTCTGATTGATCTCCTTCATCGCTTTAGGAAGTCTATTTATGTTTAAGTTGGAGTTTTAGTTCTCTTTGCCACCATAGTTTCAGTGGTGAAACGAACTAACTTTAACGATGCCTAGCCGAAGGTATTTTGAACACTTAATGCTTTATTTTCATTTTCCTTCATCGCTGTCAGAAGTGGTTTGAACAGTGAATCAGGGTGGTAGTCCTCTATGCAGCCACGATTGCGGAGGGTAAGCAATGAATGTCCCGATGGACAGTTTTTATGTTCACCGATACACTTTTATCTCATTTGTTTTATTGAACTGTCAGCGGTTTTATTTATCAAGGTTGGAGCATTAGCTTTCTATATCTCTACTGTTTTGGAGGACAGATAATGAACATACCGACGGTTAGTTCTTAGTCTTGCCAATTTCGTGGTTTTATTGCCTAAACCGTTTTGCCTTTCAACGATGTTGTTTTCGTTATCGAAATGGTTTTTTGATGGTTGATCGGAGGACTAGTCCTTTGTGTTGCCGACATGGTAGCGGCATTGATCTCAGCATCGCCGACACTCAGTCATTAAAACTTTTGATTGCTGCAATTTTTTATTTGAAAGTGAAAGCTGTAGTCCTTATGTCTTCCGCCATTGCGGCTCTCTAGTGCACTAAACATCCGACTTATAGTGTTTCTGCCCATTGATGAGAGTTTTGTTTTCACCTGGTGTTTAGTATTTTCCTGTCGGTGAGGGTTTTCCCGCCTTTCTTGTGTGCTTCTACTCTATTTTTCTTTGGTGGTTAATTTATCATTTTTGGTGTTTTCATCGGAGGATGTCGATTTGGTCCAGATGCGGCCGGGATTGAGATAAAGAGTATGTTCTTTCAGGATTGTGATTTTAGTTGGACAACGGGTTTAGAGGATTTTTGGACCCAGTTGACAGGACCTTCTTTGCATTATCATGTTTTCTTTTCATGCATTAACATTGTTTAGAGTTCATTTTATAGAATGCTTGTATTGATACATTTCGTATTACTTTATTAAACCCTAAATGGTCTAAACTCTACTATTTTCATAAGAGGGTGATTACTGTGAGTAAAATGTGTTTAACAGACAAAGTAGAAGGGAGGAAGCAAGGAATGAAGAGCAGAAATAGAAAAAAGAAGAAGAAATTCAGGTCTAAGTTCAACAATATCTAACAAGGGACCAATGGATTACTAAGCATAATCAACAGAAGCAGAGGCCCAGGCTTGGAAAATTTCATCGGCGACCAAGCTAGTCTCTCTTTATTGAAGTGCTATTAAAATTAAGTCTTAATCTGAAATGTAACGTATTGTATGAAGCATGAGCACTCACAAAAGGACAAAATTGTGAGATTAAACGGTTGTGGGAGCCCAAAGGTCACCCCGAGGGGGGCAACCCAAAGGATTTTCTATTTTGTATAAATATAGGAGAGTTAGAGGGAATAAAGGGACGTTTTCCCAGATAGATTTGTGAGAGTATAATGTAAGAAGAACTATTTCCTTTTGCATAAAGAAATTACAAGTTTCCTGTTGGAGAAAGCTTTGTGGAAGGTTTCAAATGTTGTGCAATGGATTTGTTGAATGTGAACTATTTCGTTTTTAGTTGTTATCCACTAACTGTGAGATCATTCTAACTCTTTGAACCTATGTTCTTGTTATGAATGTGCTCTAGTTTATTCTATGACATTTCCACTATGAGTAATGAATGCTGTTCATAAACAATTAGCTATCTGGTTATTCATATATCTATAAATGTTCATGTGTTTTGAAAGGAGTAACAATTATTTGTGATTTTTCTTAATGCATGTGCAAAATACATTACTAATTGATGAATAATAATCTTTCTCCCTAGGGATAGGTTAAATAGTTAGTTTTAGTTTTTTCTTGCTGTGTCTGGTTTAGATGCGAGAGAGTTAAGACGAGAGGTAAGAACCTGCGCATCATATTGTGACCGCTCGTTGTATTGTCTATCAATCTACATTTTTAGATAGGCACTTGCATCTCATACTTAAATACAAAAAACTAAAAACATACACGGTGGGAACGTTTACTAGGTGGAATCCCTAAATGTTGTTACTTGACCTACGGTAGCCGGACTGTAAACCGGACGGATTCCCCATTCCAAACAGGAACGGGCTAGTTGGGAACGTTTACTAGGTGGAATCCCTAAATGTTGTTACCTGTGATTTTCCAGGCCTCAACACACTCTTTTAACAGCTCTCCTAACGTGTTGTCTCCTCATTTATTTATTTATAAATAAAACATTCTGAATTTACATTAAATATTCTTGACCCCACTGGGTCATCAATTACAACTTAGCATAAAATTTAACACAATGTTCCCCAAATAATATAAAATTGTTTTTTGCAAATTGGGGCATGTGACAAGAATAACCTTTTACAACCCAGAAACAATATTTCTTCTAGCTAGAGCGAACTTCTTCCTTATGCTAGAGAAAAATGGCTTGATGTTGTTGTGTTTCCGAATGAGGAGTGTGTACCCTTTATTTATAATTGTTTTCTAACTTCCCTTTTCAGTATCGGGTGGACTTATATGTCTTCACTGGACTGACTTGTCTAGGTGACAATATAATCTTATTTATTTTTTATTTCTGGAATCTTTTGGGTCGACATGACAAGTATAACTTAGCATTCTTATCTTATTGTTTTTTACTTGATCAAATACAATAAGAATATATTCTGAAGCTACGCAAAACATAAACACTCCCTCTTATAAAGGAAGGTATTCTTCTGAAACAATATTCAATACTGATTCTGCTGACTTTGTACTTGACCATTTACTTGTTGACCTTTCATGATCTATCCATCATTAGAAATTTGTATGAGAAATCCCTTAGCTATATCATGCTTCCAGGATATTGACATAACATATCACTAGTAGGTGCAGCCTCATCATCCTTTTGAACCTTCTACCTTTACATTACTTCACCTAGCTCACATAGAATCTAGGAAACTAGTCTGCGAATGCCTACCCACTACTGCCACACTCAATGTGCTATTACCTCTAGAAATCCATCTGGACCACTCCATGTTAGTTTTTCAACATTCAAGCTAGCAATATGTTAGGATCTTTAACTGAGAGAAAAACAAGTACAGTAATCAAACATAAGAGACAATGAACATAGTGATTTTCCTCAGGGAAACCATAAATGGAGAAAACCCTGCAACTTCCTCAGAGATAGAATTAGCACAAAGGGTAAAACCACAAAACAGTAAGATGCTCTCCCGACAGTAGTAACCTTCTTCTTGTCTAGCCTCAGTGTCTTCTCCTTCCTCAACTATGCACTACACTTGAGTGTGTTTGTGATGTGTGCTAAATAGAGAGTCCAACTCTCTATTTATACTAATCTCAGCATGACTAAAACCCTACTAGGGCCGACCTTTCCTAGGAGAGTCTAATAAGCCTAGTGCCCCTAAATTGCGGGGATTTTAACCCTTAGACAATAGGAGGGTTACCCACAATGACTTGACATGAATTTTTTACGTTATTGATTCTCCCGATTGGAACATCGGGGAATGACATAACATTATAACATCCTAGAATAAACATCAGGTTACAATAGATAAGAAATACAAGTGAATACATTCCAAAGTTACAATTACGTCAACACTCCCTCTTAACTAGGAAGTTATTCTCTCGACACAATTTTCATCACTAGTCTTCTTCTTTGGATCTTCTCATCATCTACATCTCCAAGTCATCTTTATCTTCATGCCATCTTCTTTTCTGGATCTGGATCATCACTTGATCTGGATCATCATCATTGGATCTAGATCATCACTAGATTTGAATCATCATAACTAGACATCATCACTGGATCTGGATCATCATAACTGGACATCATCACTAGATCTGGATCATCACTCAATCTAGATCATCATAACTGGATCTAGATCATCACTCGATCTGGATCATCACTGCTGAATCTGGTTCATCACTGCTGGATCTGGATCATCACTCGATCTAGATCATCACTGCTGGATCTAGACCATCACTCGATCTGGATCTCTCGGAGTCATCATAACTAGATCTGGATCATAGCTCGATCTGGATCTCCTCTGGTCATCATCATATGTGCTATCTCATGATTCTTCTTGTCATAGGAAGTTCTATAGAGCCAGCCTTCTTTCATGCTGGGTGTATGCCTACCTCCTCGTAGGTATTTGGTAGCCCTTACATATGACCTACTCGTCAGAATGGCTAACACTCACATCTAAAATGCTCATCAGAAAGGCGATAGCCCTTATATCTAATCATGTAGGACCTAATCCTACAGTCACATCAGAATGGCCAGCACTCACATCTGACCTACTCATCAAAAAGGCATGCACTCACATCTGACCTGTTAGGAACCAAATCCTACACCCTCATCAGAATGGCCCCCAGTCCCAGACTGAGCTACCTAGTAATGGACCAGGTGTCTCCACTCTCCTGGAGAGTTGCAGTAGCCCTAACATCTGACCTACTTGTCAGAATGGCCAGCACTCACATCTGACATGGGAGGAACCTAATCCTTTAGCCATGACAGAATGGTTCAGCCCTTATATTTGACCTACTCGTCAAAATGGCTCTTTCAGTCTCAAACTAAGTATTCTTGGTAACTAACCAGGTACCTCCATTCCTAGAATGGCATTCAACACTCATATCTGATATGGAAGGAACCAAATCCTCTCACCATGATAGAATGGCTCAGCCCTTACATTTGACCTGCTCGTCAGAATGGCTATGGGACTCATCACTTTCCCTTGGAGTAAAACTCTATCTGGAGAACACCAAGCTTCTCCCTAAAGTACTCTAACTTCACCCTAGCCAATGGCTTCATCAACACATCAGCTATCTATTCCTCTGTCGCAACATACTAGAGCTTCACTGCTCCCCTCTGCACCATATCCCTGATATAGTGATACTTGATCTCGATATGCTTCGACTTGTCATGGAACATTGGATTCTATGACAACTTCACACAACTCTGGTTGTCATAATGTATACAAGTAGCATCCATCTGGAGATCAAATAAATCAGACAATAGATTTCACAGCCATACTACCTCACAACTAGTTGAACAACCTGTGACATACTCTACTTCAGCTATACTCAGTGCCACATAGGATTGCTTCTTGCTAAACCAGGAGATCACACCTAATCCCATACTGAAGCAACACCCAGAAGTGCTCTTCCTATCGATGGCATTGTCTACCCAATCTGAATCAACATAATCCTCCAGGTTAATCTTTTGATTCGCATCATAATTGAGCCCATAATCAACTGTACCCCTCAAGTACCTCAGAATATGCTTTGCAGCAATCAAGTGAACATTTCTTGGATCTGTCAAGAACTGGCTCAAGGTGTTCATAGCAAAGTAAATGTCTAGTCTCATGTTCGTCAGGTACATCAAGGACCCAATCATCTGACGATTCATCATAGCATCAACTGACTCTAATGAAGCATCACTCAATAGCTTCATGTTCGATGCCATAGATGTGGCCATAGCCTTGCAGTCCATCATCCCAAACCTATTCAGGATCTCTACTGCATACTTCCCTTGTCCAAGGAAGATTCCATCTAGACTCTGCCACACCTTCATACCTATAAAATAATGCATCATACCCAAGTCCTTCATGTCGAACTCGGCAGCAAGCTTTCTCTTTGTATCAGCAATCAACTCATCCATACCTGTCAAAAATAGATCATCTACATATAGTAGAAGCATCACTGGGTTTCCATCTTCAACCTTGTAGTAAAGGTTGGAATCTACTTTACTCTTGGTAAAGCCCAAACTGGATAGAAAGCTGTCAATTCTACCGTACCATGTCCTGGGTGCCTGTTTCAAATTGTACAAGGTTTTCTTCAATATGCATACATGAGACTCTCTGTCGTGTTTCAAACTGAGTGGTTGTTCTGCATACACTTCGTCTTCTACTACACCATTCAAGAAAGCAGTCTTGACATCCATCTGGTGTATCTTCAATTTCATCACTGCAGCCAGAGCAAGTACTGATCTGATGGAAGTGTACTTGGCTACAGGTGCAAAGTTTCTTCATAATCTATTCCTTCTTTCTGAGAGAAACCCTGATCCACAAATCTTGCCTTATATTTTTCAATGCTACCGTCTACAGCATGCTTGATCTTGTAGATCCATTTGGAAGTTACAACTGACTTCCCTTCTGGTCTTGGGACAACATCCCAAACATCATTCTTCATGATCGATTGATATTCTTCAATCATAGCATCCTTCCATTCTTTCCATCCTACCGCTTCTTCATAACTGGAAGGTTCTTTATCAATGAAATCACATAGTAATGCTACATAACTGGAGTAGGATCTAGTCCTCTTTCTTTATTTGTGATTCTCTTCCAAAGCCCCATATCTTTCTGCACCTTGGATAAGTTCTCGTACCCAAGCAGGTTTCCTTTTATGAGGATTATTCTCCAGAGGTGGATCTACAGGTCTTTGTGGTTCTTCAAATTCTTGATCTTCTTCTTGAGCTTCTTCGTTCATGGTTGTATCATGAACTCTGGGTGCTTCTGCTTCTTTGGATTCTTCAGCAGGTTTCTTTCTAGATTTGTTGTAAGCTGTGTCTTCATCAAATATCACATCCCTGCTGATGTCAATCTTCTTGAATCCTGGGAAGCATATTCTGTAAGCCTTCGAGCTTTCAAAGTATCCTACAAATATACCCTTCTTTCCTGAAGGATCTAATTTAGTCCTCTTCTCCTTTGGAATGTGTATGTACACTGGACAGCCAAATATTCTGAGATGGCTGACTTCTTGTTTCTTGCCGAAGAAGACTTCTTTAGGAGTCTTGTTCTTGAGTACTCTATGTGGAGTATGGTTCTGTACATACACCGCTATTCAGGTAGCTTCCACCCAAAGATGCATAGGAAGGTCTTGATCATGAAGCGTTGCTCTTCCAGCTTCCATGATAGTTCTATTCTTCCTTTCTGCAATCCCATTCTGTTGTGGATTATAAGGGGTGGACAACTCCTTCTTAATCCCTGATTCTTTGCATAGCTCTTTGAATTCATTTGAAGTGAATTCTTCACCATTATCTATTCGAAAAGTATTGATCTTCTTTTCAGTGTGATTCTTGATCAAGGCTTTTAATTCCTTGAACTTGCTGAATACTTCGTCTTTGTTCTTCATGAAGTAAACCCATGTCTTCCTAGAAAAATCATCTATAAAGGAAACATAATATGCATACCCGCTTAGTGATTTTGATGACATAGGTCCACATACATTGAAGTGGATGATTTCCAAGATTCCTTTTGCTTTGCTTTCACTGCTTGGAAATGTCTTCTTTGTATTCTTTCCTTTCGCACATCCCTTGCAGACCCCATCATGTTTTTCTTGGATTTCTAAAAGACCTTCAACAGCTTTGCTTGCAATAGGTAGTGCTCTGTAATGCACATGTGCAAGAATTCTATGCCAAAGTTCACTTGGCTCTACTGTGTCATGGACCAAGGCTTGTTTTGGATGACCCTTTAATTTGTACAATCCTCCTTCTTGTTCTCCAGTCACCACCGCATCATCGATAGTCTTTCCTTTTGGCCACATGATGACTTGACCATCTATGAATGTAACCCACATTCCTTTTGCATCTAATGCCCATATGGAGAGGAGGTTCTTCTTGAGTCTTGGCACAAACAATACTTTCTTCATTGTTAGAGACTTTCCAGAGTCTAGTTTATAGGAAGATTCCCCACTACCTTTTATTGGATATTGGTAGTCATCTCCTAGCTTCATCTTGTGAGGTGATTCATGTTCTGATAGTCTCACAAAGGATTCCTTGAATCTTGTCATATGTTTGGAAGCCCTGCTATCTATGAGCCAATCATTGCTTCCATGAATAATGTTTCCTGTGAGAGAGGAAATCAAAACATATTCATCCTTGCTTGAAGAATCTTCACTTTCATATCTGGTTCTTTTCTTGGATGGTTCATCATCCTCTGCAACATGAGCATGATGTCTTCTTTTGTTGCTCATTTTTGTTAGTTTTTGTTTCTTAGGACAATTGTTTGCATAATGTCCTGCTTCATCACATGTATAACATATGACTCTAGACAAATATTTTCTAGTGTTATCTTTGTGATAGTGCTTACCTCTAGGGTGATGAGATATTCTTTTGGTTGACTTGGAGTGTATCATGAGAGCTTGATATTCACTTCCCATCTTTTCTTCTCAAGCTGCTATCCAAGCTTCTTCTTGAGAACACTCTTCCCATAGTCTGCTGAAATTGACTAACTTCTTTCTAGCACATATTCCTTGGATGAAAGAATCCCATGACCTAGGGAGGATATTCAAGGTAGTCATCACAATCTCTGCATTTTCCACTTCTTCATCTACTTCTTCTAGTTGTTCCTTGATCTAAGAAACTCTTGTGAAGTAAGACTAGATTGTTTCTGCATTCTAAATCTTCAGATTCTTCAGTTGGTTTCTCAGAGTCATCTTCCGGTTTATGTTCTTCCCTTCAAACAATTTGGTTAGGGCATCAAACATAGCTTTAGGTGTCTTTAGGGAGGACACTTGTCATATGATATGATCCTTGATAGAATCAGCAATGATTTTCTTTGCCATAATCAACTTCTTCTTATGCAAGGCCTTAGCCTCATCTCCCTTTGGAACTGGAACCTCCTCATGGATGTAGGAGTCTAACTCATTCTCTTCTAGGACCAGGGAGATCCTATACTTCCAAGCTCGAAAGTTATCAGCTCCCTCAAGATTTTCATCAAGCTTGGTATGATGAGACATCTTAACTGAGAACCTCAAATGGAAAAACAAAATATTTTAGATCTTACCAGGTCAAGATGTCGAATCTGAATTTTGAGCTGAAATCCTGCAGAGCTGGTTCAGGAGCAAATTAGGGTTTTGCTTTTCTGGAGTTTTGTCCAACCAAATGCTTTGAAATTGATCCCTAACTTTGATTTTTGGGAGGAGATCAATCCAGGCCTGGGCTTACTAAAAAATTGCTCTTATGTGAAAAGCCCTAATTTCCAGTAGTAGTGTCAAGTCCAAAACTGAAAAAGCTCAGAATTGGATTCTGTTTCGACAGAAAGATGCGCCCTAAGGAGGAGAGTTATTCCACCTTAATTTTGTTGAAAATCTGTGGAGAGAGATCCACAAAGTAGGAAGCCCTAGTTCCCGCAGTAGCACAGTGTCTTCTTCTCAGGTTAGCTCTGATACCATGTTAGTTTTTCAACATTCAAGCTAGCATTATGTTAGGATATTTAACTAAGAGAAAAACAAGTACATCAATCAAACACAAGAGACAATGAACATAGTGTTTTTCCTTGGGGAAACCATAAATGGAGAAAACCCTGCAACTTCCTCAAAGATAGAATCAACACAAAAGGTAAAACCATAAAACAGTAAGATGCTCTCTTGACAACAGTAACCTTCTTCTTGTCTAGCCCCAGTGTCTTCTCCTTCCTCAACTATGCGCTACACTTGAGTGTGTTTGTGATGTGTGCTAAATAGAGAGTCCAACTCTCTATTTATACTAATACCAGCATGACTAAAACCATACTAGGGACGACCTCTCCTAGGAGAGTCTAATAACCCTAGTGCCCCAGAACTCCGGGGCCTTTAACCCTTAGACAATAGGAGGGTTACCCACAATGACTTGACATGGCTTGTTTACATTATTGATTCTCCCGATCAGAAAATTGGGGCATGACATAACGTGATAAAATCCTGGAATAAACATCGGGTTACAATAGATAAGAAATACAAGTGAATACATTCCGAAGTTACAATTACGTCAACACTCCAATATTTTCCCTAAAGTACTCAAACTTTATCCTTGAGAGAGGCTTGGTCAACACATTGGTTATCTGCTCCCCTTTCCCAATACATTGGAGCTTTCTATAACATGTCACGAGTGTAATGGAACCCAATATTGATGTGCTTAGACTTGTCATGAGACATAGGGTTCTCTATCAACTTTATGCAACTATGGTTTTCACAAAAGATACAAGTCACCTCTAACTTGATATTAAACAATCCTTCAAGCAACTTTTGAAGTCACATAGCTTCACTACTGGTTGAACATGTTGCTATAGAATTTTCTAGGCCATACTGAGAGGCACATTTGTCTGCTTCTTACTGAGCTATGCAATCATAACTAACCCCATAATGAAGAAACATCCTAAAGTTCTCTTCCTATAGATGACACTACCTACCCAATATGAATCAACATACCCATGCAGACTCATCTCACAATATGAAAAATGTCCGAGTCCAGAATCAAATGTAGCTTTCAATTACCTCATTGCATGCTTTTCCATAATAAAGTGAACACATCTTGTCTCAACCATATGCTAACTCAAAGTGTTCATCACAAAGCATATATATGGCCTTTTTTCCATCAAAAACATCAAGAACCAATCATCCTTCTATACATGGTTGCATCCACTATCTCCAAATAAGTATCAATCAATAACTTCAAATTTGTCTCCATCACTATTTCCATGGAATTACAATCCATCATCCTAAATCCCTTCAGGATCTCTACAGTATATTTTCCTTGGTTAAGGAAAATCTCATTTAGTTTCTTCCATACCTCTAGACCTAATAAGTAATGCATCATACCCAAGTATTTCATCTCAAACTATAAAATAAGGTTCCTTTTACACTCAATGATGATCTTCTCATCCCCTGTCAAAAATAGGTCATCTGCATATAACAATAGATTCATTGGTCTACCATCCACAACCTTATAGTAAAGTTTGGGATCTGCTTTGCTCTTGGTAAATCCCATGCCCATTAGAAAAATATTAACTTTTTTGTACCATGCCCTGGGTTCTTGCTTCAATCCATACAATGAATTCTTTAATATGCACACATGTGTCTATCTATCATGTGTCTTAAAACCTTGTGGTTGCTCCACATACACTACCTCCTCCACGAAACCATTTAAAAAAAAAATTCTTCACGTCCATCTAGTGTAACTTCCATTTCCTCATTGCAGTTATCGCAATTATAGCTATGATCGAAGTGTGTATCACCAAAATAGAAAATGTCTCCTCATAATCTATTCCTTCTTTTAAGGAGAAACCATGAGCCACGAACCTTTCCTTATACTTCTCGGTACCAACATCTGCTGAATGCTTCATCTTGTAGATTGATTTGGAAGTCACCATTGACTTCCATTTCGGTCTCAGAACGTGCTTAGAACCACATCCCAAACATCATTCTTCATAATCGATTGGTATTTCTCGATCATGGAATCCTTCCATACTTTATTATTAGCTTCTTCTTCATAACTAGAAGGATTTGCATCAATTATGTCACATAACAATGCCAGATAGTTGGAATATGGTCAAGGTCTCTTTGTCTCTCTAAAGGATCCATATAGAGCACCATATCTCTCTACATCCTAAATAATATCTCTATACCAAGATGGTATTATCTTATGTGTAATCATTTTATCAGGGTGGATCTATAGGTATTTGTGGTTCTGTCAGATCATGATCCTCCAAAACATGTTCTTCTATTACAACATATTCTTCTATAGAAGTTTCTGTCACTCTAGGAGCTTCAAAATCCTCATCATGGAATTCATATGTATGAATCTATCTCAATCTGCTAACAGTTGTATCCTCATCAAAGGTGACATTTTGATAGTATCAATATTCTTGTAACTAGGAATGTAGACTCGGTATGCCTTCGATGGCTCACTATGTCCAACGAATATACCCTTGTTTCCTGAAGGATCCAACTTCATTATATTATCCTTGGGAATATGTACATATACAAGACAACCAAATATCCTCAAGTGGTTGACCTCTGTATTTTCTCTAGTAAACATTTTTTTTATCCTCTTATTCCCAAATACACTGTGAGTAGTTCTATTCTACATATATACAATAGTTATGGCTTCCTATGCACATAGGGGTGATGGAAAATATTGATCGTGGATAATATCATTCATTTCTTCCATTATCATCCAATTCTTTCTTTCTTCCATGCAATTCTATTGAGGATTATAGGGAGTAGTGAACTCCCTCTTAATCCCAACTTCTGTGCATAAAGTTATGAAATCATCTAATATGAAATATCCTCCATTATCTGATCTTAATGTCTCTATCTTCTTTTTAGAGAGATTCTCCTCTAAGTGACGTTGATGAAATTGGTCCATAGAAGTATAAATGTAATATGTCCAAGACTCTTTTTTCTTTGTTGTCACTGCTTGGAAACATACTCTTCACGTTCTTTCTTTGTTCACATCCTTTGCATATTCCATCATGATTTTCCTTTGTCTCTAGTAGACCCGTCACCATCTTTCTCATGATTGGAAATGCTTTGTAATGTAGGTGAGAAATTATTATATTCCATAGCTCACTCAGTTTCATAGAGTTATGTACCAATGCTAAATCTAAGTGCCCCTTCAACTTGTATAGTCCTTCTTCTTGAACACCAATCACTCTAGCATCATCAATAATATTTCCCTTTGGCCAGATGAGAACTTCTCCATCAACGAAAGAAACTCTATATCCTAGTTCCTCTAATGTTGAGATGGGAAGGATATTCTTCTTCAAACTAGTTACATACAATACATCTTTCATCTTCATAGGATTTATGGAACCCAACTTCTAGGAGGATTCTCCTTCCACGTTTATGGGATATTGACAATCATCACCAAGATTCATCTTGTGAGGTGAATCCATTTGGACCAAATTTGTGAGATAACTCTTTTGACCGGTCATGTGCTTAGAAGCACCACTATTAACAAGCCATGTGTCACTTCCATGAGTTACAGTCCCGGTATGAGCTAATATCAACACATATTATTCACTTGAATCTTCTTCTCTTTCATTTTTTTGAAAAAATTCATCATCTTCTATGACATGAGCATGATGTGTTTTATTTTTTCCTTTCTTGTTTTGATCCTTTCTTTGAGGAAAATTTCTTGCAATGTGTCCCATCTTCTAGAACCTGTAGCATTTGTAATTTGAGTAATCTCGTTGAGACTTTTGAGTCTTTCGAAAATTGTTTGGAGGATGAACTTCTTTTATTCTCTTTCCTATTCCTGCATGAGTTGCTAGTGATTAATCTCCATCATTACCCAAATCATATCCTCTTTCTACTAATCTAGATTCTTCTTGTGTGCATTCTTCCCATAACCCACTAAACTTTGTTAGATTTCTTCTAAAATAGATTTTCTGAATGAATGATTCCAAAGACCTTGGGAGACCATTCAATGTAGTCATCACTATTTCATCTTATTCAACTATGTATCCAATGGCTTCAAGTTTCTCTTTGGTTAAATTCCCCCAAGCTACGCATAGGTCTCAGGTTCAATTCCCTCGAGCTACGTCGGAGGTGGGGTGTTGGAGTATCGTTACAACCTCCACATGGTATAACCGCTACACCTATAGGAATATAAAACAAGTGGACTAACTACCACTCCTGGTGATAGGGCCTTGTGCTGGGTTTCAAATGCTCACCAATATCTACAGGTTTTGGTGTAACGAAAACCTTACAGAGGGATCAAGTGATCCTTAATATAATCTGCAATTATTTGCTTTTCCCTAATCAGGTTCTTCTTATGCCTTGTCCTAGTTTCATCTCCCTCTGGATTTGCAACCTCTTCTTCAACATACTTTTCCAAGTCTTTTTATTCTAGAATGAGAATAATCCTATAATTTCATGCTCTAAAATTATTAGCTCCTTGAAGCTTTGCATCAAGCTTAGTGTTGTTTGTCATCTTGCCAAATTTTGTTCTGGAAACTCTAGTAGTAGGAGGGTCAAGATTGAAAGTTCTTCAATGGATAAATTGATCCACTAGAAATGTGTTCCCTCCCAAGGTGAGTTGAGAAAACCATTCTTTCAGTCAAATCGATGGATAGAACAGGAAAAAGGTTGATGCCCTAGTTTTTTGATTGTTGGGAAAAATATTGTCTTGAATAATTTACCTAATATTTAATTATCAAACGGAGTTAGTAAGCTTAGATTTGCTACAAAATATATGCGAAGGTAGAGTGTGTCGTGGTAATACTCTTAATATGATTGAAAGGCCTTAAGTTGAACTCCTAAGGATCTAGTTAAGTTAATGAAAACAAAGGTAACATCAAACTATTTATAAATGTCTGGATATAAAAAATGTTATGACAATAAATTATTATATCTAGAGAGATTGATTTTTACTTGAGAGAATGACTATATTAAAAAGGATTTACAATGACCAAATAGAGACTATACATACACTAACTAAATTATCTTAATTCCACTCTCCTTGATTATTCTAAGGATAGGAATTTATTGTAATAAGAACTGGGGCAGGAGAGGTATCAAAATGGCTCTCAAAAGAAGTGTAAAACCTAAAGGGAATTAGGTTTCTCTACAAAAATGTGTAAAATGAGAAATGCCCAGTTACATGAAATAGCAAACATGATTGTTTATACATAAATAACTCCTACTTACAAAATATTTATGGACAAACAGAAAACTTACAAAGATGATTTGAGTTCTATCTTATAGATCCTTTTCAAAATTGTATAATTTAAAAGATCAAATTATAAAAACCTAATCTATTAATGCATGTAAATTAAAACTAAAGGAACAACTTGAATCAAAAGCTCAATTACAGATCAATAAGATGAGTTAATTTACATAATATCATTCCTATGCATAAGGTAAAAGAAAGAGGAAGGAGAAATGAGTTTTAACAAAAAGGCTTAAACAATCTTATCTAAAGGTCTTTAAAAAGAAAATATAAACATTATCTAACCATTACTACTCAGGTAGAACCAGAAAACTAGAAGGATGAACTTTAAAATAAATAAAAAACACACAGGACTGAATGGCGATTGTATAACAGGTGGAAATGAAGCTCTGTATAAAAGGTGGAACATGATGTTTAAGTAAAATGTTAAAACTTTAAGGAAACAATAAATTTAAATGCTTTATTGAAGAGCAGCTACCCCATGCATGTACTACTGTATGTGAAATATGAAGTAAATCTAGTTTAATGACTGAATTCCATAGTAATACGACCTAAACTAACTTCATAATTCAAAACAAACTAACATATTCTTAAGCAGATTCATGATAAAAAATGGAATAAGAAAAACTAGATTATAATCGATCAAATAAATTAAATCTAGAAATCAAAAGACTTTGCAGAAAAAACTTGAAAGCTATCTTAAACGCAACCAGTTTCTATTTAATAAAAAGAACCTACATGCTCGATATAATTTTTAATTGGAATCTATGCTACAGGAACATGAAAAATTATAGAAACAAAATGAAACAAATCATAAATAGAATTATACTAATTGCAAAGGAAAATAACAAAACCTACATAAGGATATAAAGACTTTATTTGTCCGGGGGCCCTCCTAGCGAACATAGTTATGCTTCTTCTAATCGAATGCAATCATATACAACACAATAATACTTTCATTAGAATAAAAAGTAGCGTTACAAAGTTTTTAAAATGTAACTGATAAAATAAAAGACAGAGGCTCATACTCCAGACTTCCAGAAGCTCTCTCTAAGTCGCATGACAACGTCTATATATATACATCATTCAATGGAGGTGAGCAAGTCGACCCTTTAGTGGTTGACTTCTCTTCATGATAAGGTAGTCATAATGTTAAATAAGTACATTAAAAATTAACAGATGACTGTTCCTCTTTTCTTGTAGATCGGGTTTCTTCAGGTGCACAATGTGGTTCATGACTTCAGTCCAAATCAAATCCTGCGTCGAGGTGTCACGCAGAGATGCTAGATGGGAACTTCTTCTAGAAGAAGACTAATGCTGAGATGCTGGCGCGTGGTGATGACAGTTTTTGGTTGTTTTCATGCTCTTAATACATAGAAACATGCTACCAAAAAAGTCCGCGGTCTGTTTGATGATCTGGACAGCAAGTTGGGCATGATATCCATACACTCAGCTGAACGTGTGTCTATTTGTTAGGTCACCAAAAAGACCATATAACCTACAGAGAATAAGACCTATTATGCCAATTTTAACCATTGAAACCATAAATTGATGATAATAAATAGAATCATCATAAATCCTAATTTAGTCATACCTGAAGCTTGTAGAGGGAGCTGCATGGTGCAAAATACACTAAAACGTAGAGAAACATGTGTTAATATGTGAAGTATTGAACCCAAAAATAGTGACAAAATGGGAACCAACACTGATCCTGGTCAAAAATGAAAAATCTTGGATTTGAATTATGCTTGGATAGAAAGTCAACCCTCCTATGGTGAGTTTCAAGGTGCTACTTTGCAATGAAATTTGTGGAGAGAAATTCCCGAATTTGGAAGCCTTAGTTTCAAACTATCACAAATGTCGTAATACTTTATTTTAGTTCCACTCTGATACCATGTTATAATTTTTATTTAAGAGAAATTATGTTAGAATTTCATTCAATTTGTCATATCACATCATAATTATAATTCCATGCATAAAGATCACTAAAATAAACACATTCAACAATAGACACAAAGAGTTATCCTAGGAAACCCTTTTGGAAAAATCCAACAAAACCTCTTCAGCTTAGATTCATCAATAAAGTAAAATGTCAAGACAATGAAGAGATAAATCTATCTCATAGAAAAATAGACAAACTCTAGACAAATCCTAGAGCCAAATATATAAGTATTCCAACAATAGCAAACCTAGAACAATTTTCTACAACCCAAAAACAATCTTTCTTCTTGCTAGAGAAAACTTCTTCCTTGTGCTGGAGCGAACTTGCTTGATGTTGTTGTGTGTCCAAATGAGGAATGTGTCCCCTTTATTTATATTTTTTTCTCACTACCTTTTTCACTATAGGGTCGACTTGTCTGTCTTAAGCCGACTTGTCTATGAAAAAACATAATATTATTTATTTGTTATTTTTGGAATCTTCTACGCCGACATTACAAGTAGAACTTAGCATTGTTCTTTTAGGTTATTTACTTGATCAAATACAATAAAAATATCTTTCGAAGCTACACAAAACATCAACATCTTGTAGCGTTCATGTAGTTTCGAGTTACATTACTGTAGTTTTCTGTTACAAGCACTTTTAGATTAAATCAAAATTTATTTCCTGCTATTTCAATTTTGACATTTCATTTCTTGCATGCTTCAAGTCATTCTTTAATCTCCTAGTTAGTTGTTTCTTTGAATTTACCATTTTTATTAACTATAATTTCAAGTTATTTCCTTAAACATATTTATTTTTATATATTAAGTTACCACTTTACATTTACCGTCTTTCTTAGTTATAATTTCAAGCTATTTCCTTGATGTCTTTATTTTCATCGCTTCAATTTGTCTTTTAAGCTTTCATCCTACCTCATGGATTGATTTTTTTCCTCTGCCAAGAGAAAACAGTTGCCAAAACCATTCACCTTCCTCAATAATTTCTCTCCTTTATTGGTGGGAAGGGAGTTCGTGATGGTATTTTGAGTGCGAAGTCTTTATCTGAACCATGGTTGCAACTCAACATGAGTGAGTTCTAGCATGGCCAAACAAGAAGTGTGAGGTCACAATGTACAATTCTATCATACGCATGAGTTATAGCATGAGTAAAGGCATGCTATAATAGAACTATGAGTAACAACATGGGAGAAATAAACAAAAGACTATCTAATTGATAAACAAATGGAACAATTATAAGAAGAAATAGTCCTTATTTGATTTATTATTTACAATGAGAAATGAAAATATTTTGGGTGATGAGGATTTCCTGAACCTGAGGATGATCCTACATCAAACACCCATGGTAAGAAACACATGAGATATTTATCATGTGTAAACTATTATGAAGGTGAAGAGTTTTGCAAGCGTGGTAACTGATCTTTAGTCTCCCACGATGCATCATCTGTCCCTCGATTCTTCCACTTCATTAAATACTCCTTATACTCTTTCCAGTGAGTCTTCTTACCAATTCTTGTTGCAAGAAGTTATTCCACCTATTCAACTGATATGAGAGGTAATTGTTGCTCCCACTCACTAAGAGTACCTTCATCTGCACTTGTTTCCCCCTAATGATACTCATAAACGTTAGCTACATTAACTGTAGGTGATATGTCAAACTTTTCTAGAATATCTACGAAATATGTGTTATAATAAATCTTCTTCATAATTCGGCATGGACCGATCTTCTTGTATTTCAGTTTTCTATATGTGCCTCTCGAAAACCATTCCTTCCTCAAGTGATCCATGAACATATCACCCTATTAAAATATCTCCTGTCTCCTACACTAATATTCCCTTTTCTTGTAATTGTCATTGTTGATTTGCAATTTCTTCTTTACTTGCTCCTACAACTCACAAATGATGTATGCAAAATCACTCACATAATCACTCTTTTTGTTGTCCAAATCTGGAAATGTAACCAAAACTACCACACCTTTTTGCAATCTTCCATAAAAAATCTAAAATGAAAATTTTCATATGGATCTATTCATCAGATCATTATATGAGAACTTAGAATGGTCTAGTGCCAAATCCCATTGAATAGGATTCTCCCCACTCAAACTCCTCAATAAATTCCCTACACTCCTATTCACTACTTTGGTCTATCCATCCATATGAGGATAACATGTTGAACTGTATAATATATCTTAGCCTAATTTCTTATAGAGTGTCCTCCAAAAATTCCAAAGAAATATTGTATCATGCCCTGAATTAATTCTTCGTGGTAATCCATGCAATTCGACCACCTCTTTGAAGAATAATGAAGCTACTTCAATAACATCACTAGTATTCTTGCATGCTAAGAAGTTTTCCATTTAAAAAAATATATCCACGACTACCATCGTTGAATCATGCTTTCTTTGTGTCATAGGTAGTCCCTAGACAAAATCTGTACTCATGTCTTCCCATAGTCATTCATGTACTGACAATGGGGTATAGAGTCTTGTGTTCTAAATTTTACCATTAGCTAGTTGAGAGATCCTATAATATTCAACAAAATTTCAAAAATCTTTGTTAATGTTGGTCCAAAAGTACCTCTCCATTACCAATTATACGGTCTTATCAAATCCAAAGTATCCTCCTAAACCACCACTATGTAACTCTTTAATTAGATTCAATAGTATGGAGCTTCTAGGAATACACAACTACTGTTTTTCAATAAAACCCTTCTTGGATATGGTAATCCAAATACGGTGTGTGATCTAAACTCCAAGGTCATTTACATGCCTTCCAATATTATGAGAAATCTATGTCTTCTTTACACAATGATTTCATGAAGTTTAAACTTATCATTTCTACCAACATGGTATTAAGTGATGCCATTTCCTCCGACTCAACACATCAACTAGTTTATTGGACCTTCTTGAATTGTGTTTCAACACAAAATAATAACTTGGAAATAATTCAACCCACTTAGTATGATTTTGATTCAACTCACCTTAAATGTTAATGTACTGTAGATCTTTGTGATCAATGAACAAGACAAACTCCTTTTGCAGTAGGTAATGCCACCATTTCTTCAAGGCTTGCACAATAGAATAGAACTCCTTATCATAAACAAAGTATTTCTTCTTGGACTCTATTGGCAGGAGTTTTGGATGTGCATGGTGCGATAGTGACAAAAGTCAAAGAACATTGCGCAAGGTGAAAAAGTCGACAAGTGGTCGGCTTGGTTGTATTTTTGTACTTTTCGGTCCGAGTTAGTTAGATGTGGACCATTTTGTAAAGGAACAAGCCTATAAAAGGATTTAGAAATGTAGTAGGATGATATGTTTATCCATCCTTTGCCATATTTTTGACAATAATATTTTGCATTTTCTTTGTATATGCTATTTCGTTTTGAGGCTATCGACTAGGAGATGTGTTTTGGGGAAGTATGATGACCTACAAAAGTTAATAAGATGAGAATGTTGCTAGAAATTCGATGTGTTATGTTGTGATGCAATTTATGATCTAATGAATGTTAACTGTGAATGATACAATCCGAATGAATGATGTGTTGCGATCTAATGTTTTAATGTTTTGCTTATGATTAGAAGTCTTCGCATGATAGATGGATTCTTGTATGTTGATCTGTTTTATGCATAATGAAATGGTGCAATGCTAGATTTGATAATGATGTTATAATGGTAGATGAATAATAAGATAAAAACCTGATATGAATCCTTGGGTGATATTGCAACTGAGAGATATTAAGTGCGCAAGTCCTCTTCCCCTCTACGAAAACGTGGTTCCTGTAACCCTCCCTAAAACATATTAGGTGAGACCTCATTTGCTTCGCAGGTGTTGTTGGATAGGGTAAGACCTTTCTAGGCTGGTGTTTAGGGAGATCATGCTGAAAAAGGGTGTCGATAGTGTGTGAACCCCTGTCAATTGAAGTGTGTCAACAAATGGTTTCGTTGCCGGGACCATAGTGCAAGAACTAATATGGAGATCAGGAGTGGTTCGATTAGAAGGCCCAGGAATTCATAGCAGAAGAAAACCAGAGTTCTAGACTAACAATAGAAGAGTGGTTGGGAAGACATATCTATTATGATATCCATGAATATTACTTCACCGACTTCCCGATTACAAGCAGGAATATTTCAGCTTCTGCAGACAGAAGTTGTTCCTCTGGTCTACATGGTTCAGATCCAGAACAAATGAGTGAACGAAAAAGGATGAAGATAGTGCCTGGATGTTGTAGACACCTAGAATGATGCTTCGATAGTGAACCTGTGTACCTGCAATTAGATCAAACATACAAAAACATCAAAGCTACCAAAACATCATCTACTTATCCATGTTAGTGACTAAGGAATCTAACAACATTTACATGTGAAATTAAAACAACAGTAATGTGGGATAGAAATCAGCTTTGCATTAAGATGTATGGAGAAGTTTAAAACCAATTAATCCTCAGTTTCAACATGCATCTCCATGAAACCAACAATTTCATCCCCATAAGCTCCAACTTTGCTCTCTATGCTCTCAAATGGCTTCAGCCAAGTGGTCAATCCAACAGCATAACAATACCTCTATGGTTCTCCCCCTCAACGATGGACATGAGATTGTATATATAAGGATCAAAGGATAGGGATGGTTGAGAGATTTGTGGGTGAGGTGGCCTCTAAGATCCTATGATGGGGAATCTCAAGCTCAACTAACCCACTATGATGGGGATAAGGGAGGAAACAAGGCTCATGATCTAGAAGTCTCGAGAAACTTCTCTTTTTCCTATTTTACCTAGGGTACCGCTTTTCTCCTCTTATGATAGAGTGGTTTAGGTTAGAAACGCTTTTGGACCAAAGTCCATAGGCGGTGGCACCGCTTATGGAAAACAAGATGCAGGCGGTGCGAGCAAGGTACCACTCATGGTTAACAAGGAAAGCACGGTGCTGAGTATTTTCATGTAAGATTGACAAACAACATGGGTTTCCACTCCAAGTGTTGGGATTAAAGGAAAACATGTAAGTCCAAGGTCTTATCACATGGTGGTGACAAAATTTGGGTATAACAGGATGCCCCCCAAAGCAAGAGTCTTAGAGGGATATGATAAACAAGAGCTTTGAGAGAACAAGTTGTCACTTCGAGGTGAAAATGTTAGCTCGATCGGAGCATGTCGTCTATTAGGAATCTGTAGTACATCAATATTTTTTAGTCATAGACACAAGTAACCAACTCATGGCTGCATATGAATACAAGGCAAATCCATGGGAGGAATAAAAAAGCATGGCTACTAGAATACAACGTAGATCCATGTGATAGAGGACTCAAACTTGGACATAACTACCAGACATACAATGTAGATCTATGTCATACAAAATAAAATATGAGCATAGACATGACCATACAAATATGGATCCATGCTAGATATACAAAACTCCATCGCAACCTGGGGAAAAGCAATGAGCGCTTTAAACAAATACCTAGGGTCTTCATCTTGTCTTCCACAAAGTACAATTCTATCCATGTGATTACAATGATCTGAAGTCGAACATGGTAGAAATCACTTGATTACTGGCCAATGATGTGAATTGTTAACAAGTGCGAGGGAGATCACCATTGATGTCAATGATTTCCAAGGTACCCTAGTAAAATATACTGAGTGTGAATAGATGTCCTGATGTCAAACACCCAGTCGATTCTATCGATCAAAGGTCAATGATGTGAACCTATGTCGAGAGTGCGAGAATATATCATTAAGGCATATAGATCTCAAGGTACTAAGTTTTTGTTTCTAATACTATTTCCCGGATGATGAGCTGATGTCGATGGGAAAAGTCTCGTCGAAGGAGGGCCATGATGAGTCCCACATCGATGACATGAAACTCGGAACATAGTTCTAGAATGATGTGAATGTAGTAACCAAAATACTGACTCAAAAGTAATGACATAGAGACTGTTTTGACTGCAGAGGTAAACTTCTTCAACTTCCCTTTGAACATCGGGCGACACGACAAAAGACTTGGCAGCATGACTAAATGGGACAGACTCACGAAGTGACAGTGGACAATGCATTCTTTTGAAAGACTCAAATGAGTGACATGACTCATGAAAGTGGATCATCATGGAGATCAGCTGAATACCCAATTGACTGAAATGATATGAAGACAAGTGCCATGTTCAAAGGTAACGACAAACTACTGCCATTTATTCAAAAAATTATTCCCATCCCATTTCCCCCATCATGATTGATGAGTGCCTATTTTTGGTTTTATGAGTTCAAAGAGGGTAACGAACACTCGGTATAGCTCATCCGAAGACAAGTCCAAACTCATATGTTTTATGAACCTGAGAGAGGAGGGGTTCGTTCCCAAAACAGAGTCCCTCAATGTTTAATTTAACGAGTCCAATGAAAGAAAAATTAGTATCGTTCATGTTTAGAGAATCTGAATGATTACAGAAGAAGACTCCAAAGGGTCCTTTTTCGTATGATTTAGTCCGTAAGGCCCCAAAAAGTGTAAAATCATACCTTAGAGAAATCTTCTAGTCATGATTGGCTTGAGTGTTCCTTTCTCATAAGTAGTCCATCCGAACCAAAAAAGAGATAACCTACTGTCGGAAGGACGGCTCTTCAAATGATTTAACGAGCGTGAAGAAGACAATATCGCTCGACAATATTTTCATATTTAGGGAGCCTAAAAAGAGTTTAAAGAGGACTCCATGAGGTTTCTTTACACAATGTTAGATTTTACAATCCTGGAAAGAATCGGAAACAAAATTGATGATCTTTTCATGTTTAAGGAGCCTGAAAAGAGTTGAAAGAAGACTCCATGAGGTTTCTTTACACAAGGCTAGTTTTTATGAGCCTGGAAATAATCAGAAATGGACTTGGACCTTTGATACTAGTTTTCAAGAGCGTGACCAAAGTGTTGTAACAAATGCTCATCGACTTTTTCCATTTTATGGTAGTACGAAAAAGTCATAAACAAACTCCCAAAAATTTACCGCTGTGGTTCTTCTATCCTATAATCGACTCAAAAACAAGTGTTAAATGTGCTCATAAATAACATTAAGGGATTATGACTCATAAATTTCGAGTAAAAGGCAATTTTAAATCAAAACTATAGCATTTCAAACCCAAAAAATGTGTATAAAAGTCTTGTAAATAGTGAAAAATCAAATCATTTTACTATTTATCCAGAGTGGAGAGCATTTGGAGCACTTTCCTAGTCAGAACTTCAGTTGCTAATATCGGGAGTTTCCACCGTCGGATTTGAGCGCCGTCAATTCCAGGTAATGGTTAAAACCCTACTCTTCCTTTTCATAATCTCAATTTTTGATTTTGATGGGGTTTTGGGCTTGTATAGCAAGCCCTAAAACCATGGGAATGGGCACCACGCATATCCCTTGCAGGATAAGCGGTACCTCACTAGAACCGTGCCTAAAACAAGGCTCATAGGAAGTGCCACTTCCTATATTCAATGACGCATAGGTGGTGCCGGCCGTGAAGATTTAAAAATGATAACACAAGCAAAAATAAATCATTCCTTTGAATTTAAATGATTAAGGATGATTCTAATATGTGTTATGATTGTTTTTGGCAGGTTTTTACTGATTAATCATGGTGATATGGAAAGAAAGACAGCATGACAATGATGACACTTTTGATGAAAGGAATGCGGGTTGCATAGCCACATTACGATACTATGGTCTCCTGAAATTCTTTCGGACCCCAAGCATGGTATCACATGAGCGGTTGCTAGAGCACATACTTCAGATGTGGAATCCGAAGCAGCAACACTTTGAGGTTGGAGCTCATATTCTAATAGTAGAGGTAGAGGACATCTACTTCTTGACTAGAATCTTGAGACAGGGTGCCCCAATATCGTTGACAGGTTCCCGAGGAGGGGATATTACCACCCAAGAGTTGATAGACCATCATTGTATTTTAGGGACAAGGACATTGGGGAAGAAAATCCCCATAAAGGCAGTGATGGATGGACCTCTACAGACTATCCTATTTACTATATAGAGAGGTTAGGATTTAGGGAGTGCACCAGGATTCTAGGGCACACATGCTGTATGCCATAGAGGCCATGGCACCTACAGTATTCAACTAGGCGGAAGCACTGCTTCAAATATTCAAAGATCAGCTGACTAAGTGTTGGAAGGGGGAACTGAAGCAATTTGGATTTAGTTCCATTCTAGCCTACTTCTTCTTCGAGTGGGTACCATAGATGAGACCTCAGGTGGTATTCACAGAGCTGAGAGCGCGGGACACCCGTGTGCAGAGGTGGTCCGAATTATGGCTCGTACTGGAGCGGGCAGGGGAAAGGTGAAGTTCGGTGACCTATTCTTCAGATGGCTCCAAGATCAGATCCTCATGGTGGAGGATTATGCTTATGCAGGTACAATCCTCATGGTGGAGGATTATGCTTATGCAGGTACATACTTCAGCGTAGACCCTAACCTACCACTCCCACCTAGCGGATAGTGGGGTGACATCGGTAAGAAGCAAGAAACCCTAAAATGGATAAAATGTTTTTATGTTTTTCAATGTTTTATATTTTTTTATGTTAAGTAACGAGACCTAAAATCTTCATGCAAACATTGGAGCAGCACGACCTGGGGGAGATTCCCCATTGGATAGACAAGCTAGAGCCCACTTTTTACCGCAGGGAAATGATATCACCGGGGAGTTAGAGGAAAACCTAGAGAGGTTGACGTTGGATATCCCTGACGCTTACATTGATGACCTCCCTCTGAGGTATTAGAGACCTATAGCAGGAGTACTAGGTTGATTTAGTAGGCTGCTACATAGAGTAGCCTGGGTAGTGATGTGCTACCATGAGCATCACTAGACATTGTGTGTATGAGATATCTATTGAAAGCTGATAGCTTTAGGATTTTGCATGGTGATTTTTTCCTGAAAGCCTACGTGCTTCAGATGAGGTCTCGTGACCTATTTTTTGTAAACATGTTTATATATATATATATATATATATATATATATATATATATACACATATATATATACATATATATACATATATATACATATATATACATACAGACTTTTACCTAGTGTTTATATGTCTCAAATGGTGAATGCATTTTACATGAGTTTTATGTGTCTTTAATTGTTTATTTACAATGAACCATATTTGATTTAACGTCATGAATCGACAATATGCCAATCTAGGATGTAATTAGCTAATGACTCAGTAACTACATTATGTTCCCTAGGGATATGCCTATAAGTGATGGTTTCAAATGATCTTTCTAACAAGCATACACTCCGAAAGAGGCTGAGAAGCACAGTATTTCTAATGGTATAAACATGGTTTAGATGACAAACCATGAGTTGTGAGTCCATCAAGACTACCAAATTATGAACATCGTGGGAGACAACTTCAGTCAGAATACCTATGACTGCTTGATACTCAGTGATGTTATTGGTAGTGGTACCAATACAAACCGCTCCTGAACTGACCAAATCTTCAGTTGAGGAATAGAGGACCCAATCAACTAAGGCGAGATTCAAGGTGTGGTGGCAAGAATCATCAGTGAAGCTGTAGAAAGACATATGCTCTGCATGACCAAAACATGGTATAAACAGATGCAGCCACTAAAATAAAAACCATATTGAAAATACTAAAAGCACACTGAAAGTCAAGCAATATACATATATACAAGGTAATATCCAAGAAAGACCTAGGCATAGTACCTCTTCATGTACAACCCATTACGAGGTTTCTCTAAAGGGATTTCATTGTAGTCAATGAGCTTGTAGGCCCCTTTCTCTAAAACCTTAGAAATGACAAAAGGACCATATGACATGGACTCGAACTTTCCTTTCCCTAGTTTTTCATATCTCTAGTCGTAATTCAAAACTAGGTCACCCTCCTTAAAGGCACAAGGTTGGAAAGATTTATCATACTGCGCCTTGACATGTTTCTTATGTTCCTCATTAGCAAAGGCAACATCTCTTTGAGTCTCATCAAGGTTATTCAAGTACAAAAATCTTTCTTCCTCTGTGGAAGTGTCTAGGAGAAGTTCGACGACAAGTTGTAAATATGGAATCTGACATTGGATTGGTAAGACAGCTTCAAGTCCATAGAAAATATGGAATGGTGTTAAACCAGTAGTTGTTTTCATGGAAGTCCTATAAGCCCAAAGAGCAGAGAAAAGAATGTGGAGCCAGTTGGATTTATGATCTCCAACCATCCAACGAAGCATAGTTTTCAAAACTTTGTTAATGGCCTCTACCTAACCATTAGCTTGTGCATAATATGGCGTAGATTTTTCATGGTGAAAAATTAGCTTGGCACTTAGTTCCTCCATCATTTGATTACGGAAATGTGATCTGTGATCGGTAACAATGGACCGCGAGACTCCAAATCTAGATATGATATGATTGAACAGGAAGAGAGTGACAATCTTACCATCTTCTGCATATGTAGGCATGGCCTTAGCCCATTTTGTAAAATAGTCAATGACTACGATGATGTAACCATGCCCCTCGGCTGAGGTAGGCTTACAATGCATAAAGTCAATCCCCCACTTGGAAAATGGGTCAACGGCAATGACGAGGTGTAGCGAAGTGGGATGAGTGCACTTTTTGGGATAAAAATGTTGACAAGGTGGGAATTTCTTAATAGCCTCATGATAGTCTTTGAAGACTAAGGGCCAGAAATAGCCAGCGCAAAGGATTTTCTGGGTTGTAGCCATCCCAGATAAATGATCGCCACATGCTCCAGAGTGGAAATCATTCAACACATGTTTAGCCTCCTCATGGGTGAGGCATCGTTGGAGAATAGAATGAATCCCATGTCTATACAAGGTATCATGCACAATGAGGTAGTATTTCATGTGGTGACGGATACAGCAATGATCGTCATAGGATAAATGTGGCTGAAATCGTTGTGTATGGAGATAAATAAGAAAATATCCATACCATGGATCGATAGTGCTAATCAGGAACATGAATTCATCTGGAAATGAATCACTAGGCTCAGATTCCATTGTAGCACAGGGAAGATCACACATGAGCTCGGCAAAGACCAAGGATTTCTTTGATGTGGCTTTGGAAAATTCCAGATCAAACTCCTGTAGTATGACTATCCATTGGGAGCACTTACCCCTGAGTACCTGATGGGTCAGGATGTAATACAGAGGGTTTTGGTTTGCCAATACCATGGTTGTGAGGAGCAAAATGTAGTGATGAAATTTTTGTCCATCAATGGCCGTGGCCAATGGTAACTTCTCCATGCGTGAATATCGGGTTTCAGAATCCATAAGATTCTTACTCACATATTACATCACGTGCTCCTGACCATTGGTATTTTCCTGCACCAAAACCATAGCAATGGTAGTAGTGGAGGCAGCAATATACAAGAGAAAATCCTTTGAATAATTTGGGGGGTGTATCACGGGTGAATGAGTCAGAGCATGTTTGATATTATCAAAGGTGCATTGGGATTGGTCATCCCAAAAGAACAGAGTGTCCTTTTTAAGGAGATGCATATAACCATGTGTTTTCTCTGTGAAATTGCACACAAAACAGCGGAGAAAGTTTTCCTTCCCTTGCAAAATTTGGAGTTCAAGGAGATTAGTTGGGGCTGGTAGAGCTAAAATGGTGGAAATTTTCAAGGGGTCAATCTGGATTCCATCCTTAGAGACCACAAAGCCTAACAAATGTTCCATTTCAACATAAAAAACACATTTATGCAGATTGAGCCATATATTATAATGACAACATCTTAGGAAAATGTATCTAAGATGACCAGGGTGGTCGTCCCGTCGCTGTGAATGAGAAGGGAGGTCGTCAAGGTATGGTTCAACAATATGTTTAATATCATGAAATGCATAGGACATTGCATGCTAGAATGTGGCTCCAACATTTTTCAATCCAAAAGGTAACTTATTATATGAAAAGGTTCCCCATGGGAAAATGAATGCTGTCTTGTGATGATCGATGGGTAATATCTCAATTTGATTATAGCCAGAGAAGACATCCGTAAATGAGAAGATGACACTTCCAGCATAGTTGTCGATAATTGATCAATGTACGGAGTGGGAAAGTTGTCCTTGGGACAAGATTTATTCAAATCCCTAAAATTGATACAGATTCTAATAGTGCCCTACTTTTTATTGACAGGGACAATGTTCGATACCCATTCCATCAGGGGTATGGGATAAATAAACCTAGCTTTGAGAAGTTTCTCGATTTCAGCTTTAATCGCTGCAGCCTTCCATGGATGGGCTTGCCTTAGTTTTTGCCTGACAGGCTTGGCCGTGGGATAGGTTTTAATCTCGTGGACCACAATGGATGGGTCAATCCCCAAAATTTCTTGATAGGACCAGGCAAAAAAATCATGGAATTCTTTGAAAAGTTCCTTGTATGCTTCAGATTCATCAGCCGAGCATTTATTCCCAACATGAACATGCTTGATGGTACCAGGCTTGGCTGATATGTCAATCAAATTCATTTGAGTAATGTTGCAAAGGTTTCCTTCAGAATCTGTGTCTCACAACAATATGGGACTTTGGGGTACGTTGACAATATTAGCAGGAAATAGGGATGTGTAATCATGGTTAACCAAACTGGTGTTGGGGAGGAACATGGATCTATGATGGTGATCCTCCCAAATGGACTCATCTGTACTCATGATCTCCATAATGGACTCATTGGAAGGAAAAGTCTCAGAGAGATAATCCAGAATAGGAAGAGATGGTTCTAACTGGTAAGGTAAATGGTAAGGATCCGAGGCCAGTAGATGAAGGTCATCAGTGTGATCATCGAAAGGGGGTTGAATGGTGCCATACATTGCTTCATGTGGAATCAATGAGGTGGAATCAACAACTTGTTTTCCCTTAGGCTCACAATCAAAAGAGGAAATCATATGGACTATCGTGGTATCCATGTTAGGAGGAGTGGATGGAAAAATCCCCATAAGGGAGGAATCCTTCAACATGCCTACCCCAATCGACTGGTAAGGAGGAGGGGACTGGCCTAACATGGGGATGTTATTAGCCATAGAGGTAGTAACATCTAGTGTACAAAAATCAAGCTGGTCAATAGTAACAATTCTCCCTAGATGTAGAAATTGGACTGTTCGGAATACTGTCGAAGCGACAATAGTCATGTCATAAAACCAATTTCTTCCTAAAAGGAGGTTGTTATCTAATGGGGCATCTACCACTTCTACTTGAATAGAAATGGTTTTTCCCCCAAGCTTGACTACGAGAGCTGATATGAGACCATGGGGCTGGAAACCTTGTCCATCAAAGGCCTTCAGAGTCGTAGGTGATGTTACAAGCTCGGGAGAGCCAAGAGCTTTCCAACAAGATAGAGACAAAACTGAGGTCGAAGCTCCTTCATCTAGTACCATTTTAAAAAAATTCTTTTCCACTACTTTCATAATGATCTGAAAAGCAAGTTTATGAGGCAGCCTAGACTTATAGTTCTCAATATTGAAATGAATCAAATTAGTATTATCCGGGTATAAAGCTCCTAATGCCATTAACAAGATTTTGCGTTATGTAGGACAACTTTGGAGTACTTCTAAGGTAGACATTGCACAAGGTTCCTGAACGAGATCTTCAACTACATTATAAAATTGAGCAGCTTGGGCATTAGGATTAAATACAGCCTTCCAAAGAGTACTCTTGGGTGGATGCAAAATCATGTCAAGAGTATGCTTCTCAATGTTTAGGGGGACAGTAGACGAGGACTCAGGAGAACCAGTAGAGGGAGCTTTCCCTAAAGAAGAATGTTCGTCTTTCTTGTCTGTGGGTTTGTCATAATTCTGACTTCGAGTTTGCAGATTAATGGTATCCGAGGACATCATATGAATTTCCTCTGACAAACTAGAATTTCCTTGATTAGACATGTGGTCTATCAGTTGTTGTTGAGAGGGAAAAGGATCAATGAGTATTTTAGGTGTGGGATTTGATTTCAGAAATTGGGATATTTTATCTCGATGGGGAAACTCTTTTGTGAAATGGTCACCTCCACATAGCAAACATGGATATTTTGCTTTCCTCTTCCCTTTTTCGTTATCATTGTTCGTTGGTCTTGGATTTTCCTGTTGGTTTTTGGGTTTTTTATTCTTATTTTTACCCTTCTTTTTATTGTTTCCCGAGGTTTGAGTAATTTGAATAGAATTGACCTCGGTGAAAACCTTAGGATTCAAAGGAGTAGGGGGGGTAGTCTAGGGTTGCTTGGCAGGTTTCGTTGCTAACGGGGACTGGATTGAACCAACAATCCCATCAACAGGTACTTCTACTGGTGGCTTTGCGGGGTCGGTGCTTGGGCAAGGAGCTTGAGGAATCAAGTCATAAAGAGTTCCAGACTAGGAATAGAACAAGTCTAGATACTGGGATTTACTAATAGCCTACTCTTCAGTAATGACACCACCCATAGCCACATCTCGGGCAATTGGAGGCAACAAATATTTGGTAATCGAATCAACTAATAACTGATCTGGAATAGGGGCCTTAATAAGCCTTCTTTGCCTTCTCCACTCATGGATATGATCAGATATGTGGGTGGAGGTGTTCTGTCATAGAGAATTTAAGAGATCAGTACCCATTTCATAATGGATAGGGAGTTGAAAGTGTGTAAGAAACACGGTTGCCAAGGAGCGAAAATCCACAAATGAATGCTGTCAAAGTTCAATGTACCACTTCGCGACTGTATCGGTCAAAGTTTGCTGAAAAAGTCCTAACCGAATTGAATCATCCATGAGGGAGTTTGAAGAACACCATAGATGGAATGTCATGACATGGTTTTTTGGATCGTCTCCCTACTTCCCATTGAACTTTGGAATTTCTAATGGTAACTTTACCAGAATGGGAGGCCACGAGGGATTGTGTTGAAAGGGGTCATTAATCAACTTAGACAAGTCAGGAAAGTTCAAAGTTGCTAGGAAAGGTAACTGATGGTTAGGTTGCACATACTGGTAATATTAATATGACATATAATTACTAGTAGGACCGTAATTAGAATGATAGACAGGTTGTTGTGACGAAGAATTACCGAAAAATCTACCCGCAGGGGGTTGATTTTTAGGATCAGGACCGTTAGGACCACTAGGGTCTCTAGGAGGAGGACCACTAGGGCATCTACGACCACCAGTACCATTGGGACCACCAGGAATACCGGTACCACTAGGAGGCAGACCACCAGACCCTCTAGGGCCGCTGGGAGGTAAACCTCCAGAGCCTCTAGAACCACTAGGAGGAGGGCCACCAGCCCCTGCAGGGCCATTAGGGGGAGAGCCACCAGGCCCCCCAGGACCACCAGGACCATTAGGACCATAAGGAGGAAATCCATGAGGCCTTCCAAGACCATTAGGCCCCCTAGGGGGAGGACCTCCATGAGGTGTTCCTCCGGCACCTCCCGCAGTATGTATGGGTAACCCCCCCATAGCTTGCATGTAAGACCAGTTAGGCTGCTCCCATGGTGTAAAAGTATTATTAGGGTATGGAATTATAGCATAAGGTATTCCTATAGGATTGTATGGATAATTAATATTTCCTATAGGTATTTGAGAACCATAACGTCCAGAGGATTGAATGGTTATAGGTTGTGCCCCCAATGGATGACTTGAACTGGATGGGGGATTAGCCATATTAGTATGGGTGGGAGGGACATAAACTATAGATTGTTCTATATTAGAGGTCTGTCCTTGACTAGGGACAGTTCCGGTGCAAGATAACATAGGTCGTACCGGTGGTTTCCCCCCTGCACTAGAAGGTAATGATGAAACAGGAATTGAAGGCTGAGCCCCATATGCAGAAAACCTTGGAGGATTAGGAACATATGTAACATAGGAGGTGGTGGGGTTGGAAATTTGTCCTGGGTTGTGTGGAGTCACTATGCGATCTATAATCGGTTCAATGGGTCTCATAGAATCGGCAAGTGAATGATATCCCACAGGCACAGCTGTGGAACGTGGTGGTGGTGTGCCCAATATATCATCTATTTTCTTCTCAATATCTTGTGCACGGGGAATGGCTGCGTGGTATTGTATACATTCTTATTCATCTGGAGAAACTTCTTCAGAAAATTTTAAATGGGTGCCAAATGAGGAAATGGCCTGTCCTATAGAGGTATCCCAAAATGGAGCATTTGGACCATAATCTGGACGGGTAGTATCATCAACATAGCCTTCTATGGGAGAATGGAACAAGGTATTTTCCCAAGAAGGTTGTTGGACCAAGGGAGGTGAGTGTGAAGAATATGGTCCTCCACTTTTTGCACTCACATTATCTCCCACTTGGGAGGTGGTAGCAGCTCCTTGGTCGATAGCTTCCATTGGATTTTCTCCTAAACTAGGAATAAAATCGGGTGGCAAGCCCCATACTCTTCTGGACTGTCTTAGTTCAGCCATTTTGTACAGTTCCTATCTAACCTAGGGTCTGAAAAACTAGAAAACACACCAAAAAATTTCCCTACTCAAGATATAGGTCACACAAGAAAACTTAAAATGACAGGAGGAGTTCAGATAGTCAAGTCTCTCACTAGGATTGTCAAGAAGGTGCCACTCGCGATATACCTCTAGGGTACGTGTGCAGTAATCTCCCCGAATGTTGTTTTTGGTGTATGGCTCCAAGCAAGACAACCAAAGGGATTTTCTTATATGGATAAGGTATCTTAGTGGGGTCTCCCGATATACTCAAGGTACGTGGGAGCTCGAATCGGTAGTAGTGTTGTCTAATGCATAACCGTACACAAGGGGCCTTCCAATATACAATTGAGTATGTGAAGTACCTTTCTATATACATCAAGTGTATGTGAAAGGCCATTCGATATACTGATGGTACATGGAAGAACCGCGTGAGTCTCGGGATGTAATGCAGACAAATAACGATAGCTCCTATGCTTAACGACGCCCGAACATGTCTCTAGCCTATCACTCAAATTGTTATGTAAATTTTAACCTATAACTACTTTTAATTTTAAAGTGGATGGTTAGGTGAATGCATGGAGTTTTTACAGAAAAAGTAAAACCATGTAATATGTGTATGCAAATATTTCACCTTACCGTTTGGTATGCCTACCTACGGGAAAGAAAGAGAGTATTTTCTTTTGTTTCTAAACCAAAAATGTTTCCAAATAACAATCTTGAACACAAAATCAAAGACAAGTAGCAATTTCCGAACTAATTTCTCTTTTCTAAAAGCAATAAGAAGGGGAAGAATCTCTTTTCCTAAAAGAAAAGCAAGAAGCACACTACATGCATATGCAATCTATTTTTCAAATTTTCTTAAAACATAGATAAATATAACTTAAAAATACCATATTTTTATTTTGATGAGATAGTACTAAATGCATAAGAGACAAAAGAACATAAAGAGCCTGAAATCTTGTAAGGCCAATTAGAGATCCAATGTCTAATGCTCAATGCTGATAACCTAATCTTAGTCAAAAATTTTCTTTTTTAAAGGAGGAAAAATAAGTTCTCTATGAAAACAAAAAAATGAAACTAAGATGCTAATCAAATTTTTTCCTTTCAGTCTATGTAACAGAAATGAAAAGAGATCTTACTAACACCGTAAGCTTTTCAAAAAACAAGAAGTCCTTTCACAATCACAACCAATAAGCACAAAAGTGAATGAACAATCAATAAGCCTAACCTAGCTTTTGAATTTTCCAATCAAACCAAACTTTAACCATAAAATTTCAAACCACAAGCATCAGATTCTAATACACAAGCCTGACAATGCAGGGCTGAAAGCAAATCAACTCAATTTTTTTGCAAAAAATGAGAAAAAAGAGGTTTTGGAATGATACCTACCTAGCACCGCACTGCAGGGGTCTTGATGGAGTGATTTTGGACCAGCACCGCTTCTCGCCAATAGGACTCAGGTGGTGGCACGGCATGCTACTAACTAGGTTCATGCGGTGGCACCGCTTCTCGCCAACTGCATAAGAGTGGTTCCATGTATAAATCCAAAACACAAAGGAGAACGACAGATCAAGTCATAAAAAGACCAGATCAAGGTAAAAAATGATAGATTGAGAATAAAAAAGAGCATAAAAGGTCGAAATAATTTAGATCTAGACAGATCTGGAAGTTTCAAACCAAAATTCACTGAGTCAGATAGCAGATATGACTAGAGAGAGTTGGAGAAGGAGCTTGGATTCGGATAAGAGTTGAAGAATGTCAGTTTTCTTCTGGGTAGACCCAGGTTTACTGTAATGTACCAACAAAACCCCTAGCTCACTAGCCCTTTCAGCGACAGACCGTAGAACGACCTGAAGTCTCACCTGAAGTGATCCTAGATGGGGTGGTTGAAGAATCACATGTCCTCAGCCAGGTTCTATAGCATCCTACGTTCTCCTTGCTCTACTTAACCAGTTGAGTCTCTTTAGAAACACTGTATCTCTCTCTCGAGCAGACTCTGATACGAGGTTGTCTCTTATCGCATCGCGGCTTCCCCGATGATGTGCAACCCTTCTTTTCTATTATCTCTTTACCTGCGATATCCCACACCACAGCTCCTCTGACAGTGCGATATCGCCTTCCTGCACTGCGATAACTTCTATGGTAAGACTCGATAGGACTCTCCAACTCTCAAGGTCCAACGACTCTCTTTCTGTTTATACTAGCTCAGTTACTTTCACAAGGGTGTTAAACAACTTCACTTAAGCTCTATAGTCTAACATACTTGACATATATTGCGCTTAACTTGCTAAACTGAATATATATGAACCACTTAACACTGTGACTGTTATGGTCTGAATCAAACACTGATAAACTTATATGCAAAATACTTAACACATCCAACTCACATTCAACCTTCTACGTTACTGGAAACTGAAGGATAACATACACACATTCATTAACTGTTAACTAAGCTCATGTAATAGGTAACAGATAGAAAAAAAGTAAACACAATCACATGAAATAGTGGCACAACACACAGATTTTACATGGTTCACTTCCAGCGAGGAAGCTACGTCCACAGGAACTTGTGTTTATATTATATCTGGAGAGAGTACACACAGTTCCACTGCAACCTATTATGCAGCTCAAGATCTTCTGGGAAACTTCGTGTTCTCAGCTGGAGCCCTTCTCTCTTAGATCTCTTCTCTTTCTATTCTACTTTCTTCTTAAACTCTATTCTTTCTCTCTCTCTCTCTCAATCCCTGCGGATTGTTACATTCATACTCAAGGAGCCATCTACTAGTTGCAGTAAGATAATGCAAACTGAATAACAGAACCAGAGCTCGACTCAAATAATATCTAACTGACTCACTGATTGACTGTCTAACTGTCTAACCCTTCATAATACAAAATACATGATTAAATAAGTGGCCCGAAGGCCTCACCCTGATACAACACTGTGGGCCTATCCCAATAGTAACCCAAAAACCCTAACTGTGACAGTCGGTGTATCTGTACTTTGAACTATCTCTTACTGGTCATACTGCAGCTCTCTGTAGTCTTCCATGCTTCCCGGAACTGATCGTGGGTATGGGCACCACTTTTTTGATCGCTCCCCTTCTGTCCTTTGTCTTCAATACCTCAACCCATTGCTCCTTTTCCTTTATGAGGGTAGCTGATCCCTCCTGTCTTCGCTGCTGCCTTAAGTGCAGTGGTTGAGCTCTCTCTTCTTGGCCGCTTCCTGTACTGTTTCTTTTGAATTTCTTGTCCTGATATAGCAGATTTTCTTGTAGTTGTGGGCCCTACTCCAACAACCCCCTAACACTTACTTGTGACTCGTCCCTGATCCACTAACAACTGGCTTCTCTTGCTATAGCTTCTCCTTGGCTTCCTGCGAAGTCCTTGCAAATCTTTCTCGAAGTCCTGTGACTTCTTTTTCCATAGCTTCGACACAGTCTTGTGCTGCTTCGAGCATAGCTTGACTAATGATGGAGTCTTCTGTGTCATCAATTTCACTTTTTCTTGTAGTGAACTCCTTGACCTTCTGCTCAACCGCATTGACCAGCTCTACGATTTGTTCCTGATGTGGCTGAAGCAGATTATTAAATTGTATCTCTTTTTCTCTTAACCGCTGCTCTTCCTGTTGAAACCGATTCATCTCTGTCATCCTATTCATCTTTGTAAGAGCTCCTAAGCTCTTGACTTCTTCCTTCATTGCTGTTGTGGCCTTCTCTATGTTCTGGATGCTCTGCTACAATTCTAGTTTAGCTGGGAGCTCATCTAGCTCCGACCATGTCTTTGTCGCATCGGCTAGCAATGACTCTGCATCATCTATGCGTCTCTTCATCTGTGTTGAAGTGAGTCTAAAGGCCTCTGCCCTTGCTTCCTTGTCTACCTGAGGTGTGCCTGGTGCTCGAGCCTCAAGATCGACAATCTGCACTTTGTGGTCTTCCTCCATCTTGACCACTGTCTCTTCCAGAGCCTTTGCTCTATCTGCAATTCTTCTTACCTTCTGCGGTAGAGGTAAGGAAAACTCTATGTTACATTGGGGTAAATCTAGTGCGATGTTCTGTAGGACCTAACTGAGTTCCTGTTCTCTTTCTTTGTATATTCTCAACTCCTCTGCCTTTGTTTGAAAGGTTACGGTGAGCTCTGCATTCTGTTGTCTCAGCTGAGTGTTCTGTTTATAGGTCACCAGCTCTCTATCCCTGAGCTCTGCAGCTATCTAGTGCTGGATCATCTGTAGTTGATCAATAGGGAATTGTGCCAGATTAACCTCAATAGGGTGTCTAATCTGTATTTACACATCAACCATTGAAGCATGGAATCGGATGCTCCCTGGCGGTATCAGCACTGTATTGATGCGATCCTTTGCAAAGAATTTCTTGCGGGAAATCGATTGTTGTGAGCATTTTCCTACTGTCACCTTGACTGACGAAAGACGCGTTATGGTAGTCTTCTCAGTTAGTGCCTTCAATTCCAAGAGCTGATTATCTACCGTGCTCTGCAGCTTGTCCTACGATGTCTGTATCACCTAAACTGAGTCCTGCAGCACCTCCTACAATCTCGTTGCGATGAGTTCATAGTCATCCTCTTTTAGTATGGTCTCTGTATTTGGCTTTGAGGCTTTGTATTTTTTCTTCTTTGGTGCCTCTAGGGATGCCTCTTCTACATATTTCCTCTTTTGTGCCACTGGTGGCACTTCTACTGGGTCTTTCCTCTTTTGTGCCACTGGTGGCACTTCTACTGGGTCTTTCCTTTTGGCACCCGCCTGACCTTTTCCTTTGTCTAATGGGCCTAGTGGTGCGGTATTTGCTGTTACATTTTCTGCTGTGGCATCTTCTAATGCCTTCTTCCATTCTTTGTCAAAGTATTTGATAACATCTTCAACATCCTGTGATGTCATCCTGAATGAACCAACAGCCAAGTTATCCGTTCTAAACCCTTTTGGCCGTAGATAGATTGTGTGGCTGTCTGCCATGAAATCAAGCTGATTATCATACATGTCCATAATCTCCGTGCTGATCCGCGGTGTCTCCTGGATGACTCTCTTCAACAGGTTATAGTATTCATAAAATACTATCATATTGATCTTTTTCTTGGTTGGGCTGTTGCTCTCCCATAAGTTTGCATAGCGCGCGCCTCTGCACTCGTCGCTTCGTAGCTGTAGAAACTAGGTATGGGGTGGCTCTTTCCATTCGACGAATGCACATAATATAAGTAGCCATGAGAAATGGAAGGGGTGGTTTGGCTCGTCTTGTGCTGTCAAACAATCTTGAAGAAATATATTTAATAAAAATAAACACCAATTAAATTGTTCACCTTCTGCGACTTGTATGGTAAGGTGAATTACTAATCCTGTGACTTCTTTTGGGTGAAATTTAGTTAACAGTCTGCCTACGAGCAGACTAGCTATGAATCTAAGTGTATCGTCCGCTAGTGCTGTGAGGTCATAAGCCCGACCTCCTCTCTATAGCTTATACTTGTTAACTAGGATTGTTGGTAGCTTGGAATCCTTGCTCTTTCCTGATATATGCATCTGAGGGTCCTTACCACTCTTGGATAGCCCAGTGATACAGTGTATCAGATCAACGTTCAAGTCAACCCGGTTACCCAACCAGAGGTAACCTCCATGTACACGAGAAAGTAGCACATGCACCATGGTATTAACCTCTGCACCTCATCCAAAATGTGGTATTCTCAACAAATTGAGCAAGCCTGACCGCTCAAGAATCTGGATGTGTTCCATAGGAACAAACTCATCTGCATCAGTCCTCGGGTTCCTTTGAACCATAAGATATTGATCCAGCTGAAACTGAGGATATGTCTTGTTGTCTCCAAGGTTATAGTCCGTAAATTTGAGAACAGGGACATATCCTAATAGGTCTCCATCTTTCTTTACACGAGGGTCAATCGTTGGTAGTGGAATAGGAAACTTGGAACCCTTGGGAATGGTTACCTCTGGTGCATCCTTGACTCGCGGCACGATGTATACTATTGCCATATGAACTTTTTCTTCTTGCTCTGGGCTGGATTCTTCTACTATTTGAGCTTGAATCCTCATCCTTGGCATCTGTCTGACCTGTGGTGCACCTAATTTCACAACCTTGGGTGGCGTCGTCATAACAGACAGGAGGCCACCACTATGGAATCGTCACACAATGTCTTCTAAAGGTTCCTTCTCGGACATACACCACCTGGTGCAATACTCTGGACTGGCAATGGCTGTGAAATTGGGGAAACTAGCACTCTGTAACTGAAGTATCTCTACTTAGGAAAACTATTACAAATTGCTCTATAACTCTCAGAAATCACTAAAGTAACCCTTCTGTGTGAATGATCTATGTACTTATAACGAAGGAAATACTCTCTGAAGCAATGGTCACTTAGGTTGGACCCATTGCAACATTTATTGCATGGACAAGACAACACCTATTTTTTCTATCCTCATTAATTGCTGAAAATTCAATCAAATTTCCTTTGAAAATTCTGCACAGGCGCCGGTCTCGACCAAGATTTACCAAATATGGGAAAATCACTATACTATTTCCAATCTAGGGAAACAGATAGCTGTCGTATCCGAATTAAATGCTTGGCAGAAGGTGACGTGACTGGCCCTCTGTCCCTTTTCAAAATTGTCTACGTGGCACGAGAAACATTGCATCATTGCGATGTCACACCGCATCGTCTTGAATAAAAAAATTTCCTGCCAAGTTGTTGAAATTTGGCAACGTTCAAAACTTGAGCAAAATAAACACTTTTTATTTTTATTTTTTATTGTAGACTAACTATAGGTGCGATGTCTCCTTTCAACTACACTGGACATCTACACAGCTAGTTCCCTACGTTAGGACTGGGAGGTGGAGTGACTATCACTATAAAGCTTAAGCCTACTGCCACTAATGAAAGTAGGAACAAGCTCCCCATTCAGTTTACTGAGCTGAACGACACCTCCTTCTGTAACTTACTGAATCTGATATGGCCCCAACCAATGCATCTTGAATTTTCCTCGAAACTTAACAAACTTGTTGTCATAAAGGAGCACTAGGTCTCCTGTCTGAAAAATCTTGTTCTTGATGTGCCTATCATGCCAAGCTTTTTCTCGTGCCTTCTGCACTTTTTGATGAAATCCTGCGATGAATCTGTCTTCTTCTAAGGCAAGTAGCTGCGCTAACCTATCATTCATCATATCTACATCAGCCATCTCGGTAATTTGAGCAATTCTTAAACTGGGAAGAATATATTCCATAGGCACAACAGCCTCTTGTCCATACACCAAGTTGAAAGGTGTGTGTCCTGTAAGTTTCTTGCATGTAGTTCTATAAGCCCATAATACAGTATTAACCCTGAGGTCCCAATAATTTCTTTGGCTGTTACAGATCTTAGTAAGAGCATTTTCTAGAATCTTGTTAAAATCCTCCACCATACCATTAGCTTGCGGGTGGTAGGGAGTGCTCTTATGGTGCCGTATCTGAAATTCCTCCGTCAAGGCCTCAATAGTGCGATTCAGAAAATGTGTGCCTTGATCACTCATCAAAATTATTGGACATCCAAATCTACTAATGATGTTTTCAAAAATGAACTGTGCAGCTGTAGCAGCATCACAATTCCTTACTGCTTTGGCCTCTTCCCATCTATTGAGGTATTCTGTTCCTATGATGATGTATCTCGCACTAGATCGTTTTCCTGGTGGGTTGATAGGACCCACAAAATCTATAGCCCACTTGTCAAATTCCCATAGTGTAATCTATGGTCATAGTGCCATTTCATCTCTCCGCAAAGGTTTTCCTACCCTCTGGTAGATATCACAGCATCTATAAAACTCCTTAGTGTCTTTGTGCAATGTAGGACACCATAATCTTGCAGCTAGAATTTTTTGCGTAGTCGGCTTTCCTACGAAATGACCTCCCGTGGTACCTGAATGTGCTTCTCTGATAATGGCCTCTTTCTCATGTGGCATCACGCATCTGCGCAGGACTTCATCTGGACCTAACTTGTATAATTGTCCTGCGATCAAAGTGAAATCTGCTGCTTTCACAACTAACTGTTTCTTCTGCTGCTTAGTAAACTCAACTGGTGCCCACCCTGTAGTGAGAAAGTGGATAATATCTTCGTAATACTCATCTGCAATATGGATAGAAAACAATTGCGCATCTGGAAAATTATCCTCTAAATTACTTGGTTCTTCTCCCGATTCTATTCGCGATAGATGATCAGGTCTGACATTTAATTTTCCTAGTTTTACAATAATTTCAAAATCATACTCCTGAAATAAGAGTAACCATCTGCAGATCCTTCCCCCTAACACTGGTTTATTGACCAAATACTTTAAAGCGGAATGGTCAGTGAACATATTGAATGGGGCACCCAGCAGGTAGTTCCTGAAATTCTGTAAAGCATACACCATAGCTAATCCTTCTTTTTCTGTAGTGGTGTAGTTCTTTTTTGTGGTAGATAAATTTCTGCTGGAGTACGCGATAGGGTGATCGATACCCGTTTCTCTTGGCTGTGTTAAGACAATCCCCAGTGCGATGCCAGATGCATCCACATGTACATGAAATGGCTTGTTCCAATTTGGGAATACTAAGATAGGTGCTGTAACCATATTTTCTTTAAGAGTGTCTAAACTTTGCTAGAATTCCTCATTCCATAGGAATTTCACTTCTTTCTTTAACAGCTTTTCCATCGGTGCTGTGATCTTTGCATAGCCTTTGATGAATTTTCTATAGTAGCTGGTATGACCAAGCACTGTCCTCAATTGCTTGACTGAGTTGGGTGCTGGAATATTTACAATGATGGCAATCTTTGTGGGATCTACCATCAAGCCTTGTCTGCAAACAATATGACCCAACAAAATACCAAATGGCACACAGAATATACATTTCTTCAAGTTAAGAGAAATCTGATATTGCCTACATTTATCTAACATGAGCTTTAAATCTCCTATATGCTTTTCGATTAATCCAAATATAGTCCAGTCATCAAAATAGACTTCTAAGAATTTATGAATGTATTCCTTAAATACAACAACTACTACTCTAGAAAAGATAGCTGGTGCATTTTTAAGACCAAAGGGCATTACCGTATACTGGAATGAGCCCCATTCTATCACAAAGGTGGTCTTATGTCTATTCTTTGGATGGATTCTAATATGGTGATAGCCTGAAAAGCCATCAGCGAACGAGTAGATCTCCTGTCCGCCCACATTGTCTAAAACTTCATCAGTGAAAGGTGTCAGAAATGGGTCATGAAGTGATGCATCGTTGAGTTTGCACAAGTCGACACAAGTCCTAATTTCTCCTTTATTTTTCTTTTCCTGTACAACCATGGGACTAACCCATTCGCTCTCTTCTACTGGCTCGATGATTCCCGCTGCTAGCATCTTATCAATATCATCTTTAATTTTTTCTTTATAACGAGGATTCAATCTGTATGGACGCTGCTTAACTGGCATAGCATCCTCTTTCAAAGGTATGCGCATGACTCCCAAATCTCCTACTATTCCCTTCATCTCTGTGAACTTAGTGGGAAATAGGTCCTGATAGTCATGTAACAGATCTGCGATGTGTCCTACTGTTTCATCATCCCAATAGTCTCCAATAGAGGCAAAATTAGGTTTTGTTTCTGTGCCAATATTGATCTTTTTAATCTTAATAGGCTCTATGATAGCTGGAATCTCTAGCTTTGGTCCATCAACTTCACGAGTCCCTTTAGACTAAGAAATGTTGATACTATGAGGATTCTCATCCTCATCATCTGGCTCTTTTGTCAAGTTGTAACACTCGAGCTCATGTTCTAACTAGATGTCCCAATCAGGCTAAGTATACACTGGTAGGGTACAACCTTCAAATATATTAGTCTTTATAATACCTAGATCCTGATCAATGTTTGGATACTCAGATTCAAAAGTGAAAGTGAGTAGAAAGCTGTCTATCATAACTGGCCATGTAATCGTTCCTCTGTACAACTCTGTCTTAGTGTACCAGTTCCTTGGGACTGTGTCTAAAGTGTGAATGAATAGATGAACCCATCATCCTCTGGAATGTCCAACCAACTCTGTTCACAAATATTAATATGTGACTTGGGGTCACTTTCTCCTGTATATTTCTGCTGTATAGGCTCCTTGTTATTAGAGAATCTGATCGCCATCAGTCTCTTAAAATAATCCCATGATGCGATATGTTCTTTATGTGCATGCCACCATCTTGCAAGTGTGGCTTTGACTGCAAGGTCAATAGCTACCATCCTTTGCTCATGAGGAATTTCCTACTCAAACTATTGTAAAAATTCGTTGACATCTGCTAAGCCATGAAATGACGGAATATCCTTAACCTTTGTGCCAATCCATCGCAGTGAATTAGTCATAAATGCACATTTGCAAGATGAGACTTCGTAAAGTCTATTCTGCCAATTTTCTAAGCCAACATCTGAATCTGATGCGCATGAGCTGTCGCATTGCCAACTAATATTTCCTTCTACGGTGGGGTTGATATAATCACTCTGGTTAGTAGTCATCTGATAGAGGCTTTCCATATTACACACCTCTTCCTCCTCTCTGATAGGTTCAATATAATGAGGAACCTGGAAAGGATCCAACGGTGCGATGACTCGAATCTGATTGTCCTCAAAGGTCATTTGTCTTTTCTTTAAATCAATAATAGCCATGTTATCAATTTCCCAATCAATACCTAGTAAAGCTAGATACGGTCTGCTATCGCCAATGATTTCTATGACTTCAAAGACTGCAAAGCTGCGAACTCCATCAATATCAACTGATACTTGCGGTAATCGACCCAGTGGCGATACCCTCTGCTGATTGGCTAGTCACAGATGGATAGGTGATCTGGCTAACTTAGGGCTACCTATCTGTTCCCATGTCTGCTTAGTCAGAACATTTACCTCTGATCCTAAATATAGGATTACCTCATTCATTTCAAACTCTCCAATTTGCGCTGTGAGTCTCATTTCTCTTCTTGTTCTTGTATGGCCCATAATATTATGAACAGCACACTGCATACTACTCACAGAAGAAGGTTGGTGGTACTAGTCTATGATGTGCTGAAGCTCTCCGATAGCTTTCTCATTTCTGACGAGTTTCAAACAGCTCCGCAGGAAGGATTGGACACTTCCTACCAACTCATCTTCTTCGCACCTTCCTGATGTGGTAGCTTGCGATGTCTGCACAGGACTAACGCCACAATGTTGCTGCTGCGGTACACCCCTACAAGGAAATACCTGTTATCTTTATGGTGTAGGTTCAGTAAAGAAAGTTTTAGCTTGCTGAAATGTTGCTTTATTCTTCTACAGGTCAAGTGGTGTTGATTTATCACTGGCTTTATGCACCCACTCCAGACCTGTATTCTTTTCAGCATCCTGCGATGTATTACTGGTAGAAGCACCACTGCGAGTTATAATATTGACTCTTGGTTCTGGTTCTTTCTGCTCAGTAGCAATAAGTTGAATGTTCTGGTTTACTGCTGGCTTCGGGTCCCTAATCTTGGATATCAAGATAGGACATTCTTCTATAGTGTGATCATAGGACTTGCAATATTTACATGTCGTAGTAGGGTTATAACAATCCCTAGCATAATGTTCTATGGCTCCACAGTTGTAACAAATAATCATTCCATGACCACGGCCAAAGCCTCCACCATGGCCTCATCCTCTAAATCCTCCTCCACGGCCAACATGAGCCGGTTCATGCTATAGTCCTGCTGCTGGACCTGATGTCTCTGACTGGACTCTGTAGAGGTCATGTTTTCTATCTATCATGAGATCATAAGCTCTGCAATTATTTTCATCATGTCCTATTGACTTACAGAAGTTACAGTATAAGTTCTTAGGAGTTTGTACATACTTCTGAAGTAAAGGGCATTCTTGTGGTATATGTCCTCTTATTTTACAGATTTCACACCATGGCCCTTGAGTCTGTACTAAGGGGTTAGGAGCCCCACTTGCTAGATACTCAACAAATATTGGACAGTTATCTTTAGTATGGCCCTATCCTTTACACTTTGTACACCATAACTCTTGTGCAACCTCTTTTCCTTTCTTAATCTCGTGTAGCTATAAAGTGATATTGGCTAACTGATTCTGTAAGTTTGTCATACCTGTACTAGTCTCAGCTAGAGGTGAAGCCTGTAGTTTCATTGCCATCTCCAACGCTTCATCCTACATACAGAGTCTTTGTTGCATTAGTGGAAGTCTGATGTGAGGGAGCAGTGCTACGATGAACCATTCCTTATGCTGCTCCGGTGCAAACTCAAAGCTAACTTGGTCTATAAGGGCTTTAAATTTTTGATCAAAATCCCATACTGACTTTGTGGGTAACTGTTTGATGTCTTTAAGTTCTGTAATACATTGTGACTCAGAATTAGGTTTCTTAAATTCCTTAGTCATGGTGGTCCTGACCTGTACAAGCGTTCTGGGCTGTGCTGTCATATACTTCATATACCATGTTAAAGCTCTTTCTCTAAGTGTAGTAGCCAACTGGACAAGTTTATTATTATCATCTTGGATCTGTTTAATGGTCCATACGGCTTCACATAGGAACCAATGTTGTTCTGGGTCTTCTGCCCCTGTACCCTTAAAGGTAGGTAATTTCATATCATCCCCCATTTTGTTTCTACGTGGTGGATTCTGATTTGCTATGTTACTACCACTCGGTGGTGTAACTGTAGTATGTACTGTGTGTGAACTACTAGATGGAGTTCCTGCGGGATTAGTCTGAGTCCCGGTTGCTTTCTGTGGGGTATACGGGTGGTAAGGGATACCCCCTACTGTTCTTTCTCTATTATTTTGACTCTATTCTCTAGTACTGTCTGAGCTGTCTTCAAAGAAGGAAGATCTGAAATCTACTTTATATTTCTTACTGCTACGTGTACATCCAATTTCTTCAAAATCACTCTCAAACTCTTGTGACATTACACTTACTTAATTTATTCATCTGAAAATATATCCAATACTCCTTTTTCATGTAATAACATCTTAAGGGACAAATTTAAAGAGTTCAAGTACTTACCACGATATCCTTTGAAGAAGTACCTCTCCACTTCGCTGAAACTCTTTCTTTTATCAACTGCAAACTCTGTAACGAAACCTTCTAGCAAACTCGCAAGCCAGAAGTCTACTACCCGTGAAATGGGATTATCAACGCTCTTCACAGTGTGAATCAGCTCTGGTGTCTAGACAATGTTCCTTTTCTTCTTGAATATGTGCTTGTCAATCAACTTTGATAACCAATCGTACAACTCATTTGCATAGGTTACAAAAAATATCGCATACAGGTCTGTGTAGATATGTTTTTGTAACCAGTCCTCTATACTCAGTCTAGGACTCTTGTTTTCTTTTTCAGCAAATTCTTTTTCTGTAGACTCAACCCAGTGGTTAAGTTCTTCCTTAGTAGGCTGCCAACAGAACATTAGCTCTTCAATTTGTTCAAAACCGGCAACGAAACCATTTGTTGGTTTTCCTCTGGGTAGACCCAGGTTTGCTGTAATGTACGAACAAAACCCCTAGCTCACTAGCCCTTTCAGTGATAGACCACAGAACGGCTTGAAGTCTCACCCAAAGTGATCCTAGATGGGGTGGTTGAAGACTCACATGTCCTCAACCAGGTTCTGTAGCATCCTACGTTCTCCTTGCTCTACTTAACTAGTTCAGTCTCTTTAGAAACACTATATCTCTCTCCTGAGTAGACTTTGCTATGAGGTTGTCTCTTATCACATCACAGCTTCCACAACGATGCACAACCCTTCTCTTCTACTATCTCCTTACCTATGATATCCCACACCGCGGCTCCTCTGACAGTGTGATATCGCCTTCCTGCGCTGCAATAGCTTCTATGGTAAGACTCGATAGGACTCTCCAACTGTCAAGGTCGAATGACTCTCTTTTTTTTATACTAGCTCAGTTACTTTCACAAGGGTGTTAAACAACTTCACTTAATCTCTACAGTCTAACATGCTTGACATCTATTGCGCTTAACTTGCTGAACTGAATATACAGGAATCACTTAACACTATGACTGTTATGATCTGAATCAAACACTGATAAAATTATATGTAGAATACTTAACACATCCAACTCACATTCAACCTTCTACGTTACTATAAACTGAAGGATAACATACACACATTCATTAACTGTTAACTAAGCTCATGTAACAGGTAATAGATAGAAAACAAGTAAACACAATCACATGAAACAGTCACACAACACATGGATTTTACGTGGTTCACTTCCAGCGAGGAAGCTACATCCACAGGAACTTGTGTTTATATTATATTTGGAGAGAGTACACACAGTTCCACTGCAACCTATTCTGCAGCTCAAGATCTTCTGGGAAACTCCGCGTTCTCAGCTGGAGCCCTTCTCTCTTAGATCTCTTCTCTTTCTATTCTGCTTTCTTCTTAGACTCTATTCTTTCTCTCTCTCTCTCAATTTTTGTGGATTGTTACATTCATACTCAAGGAGCCAGCTACTGGTTGTAGTAAGATAATACAGACTGAATAACAGAACTAGAGCTCGACTCAAAGAATATCTAACTAACTCATTAACTGACCGTCTAACTGTCTAACCCTTCATAATACAAAATACATGCTTAAATAGGTGGCCCGAAGGTCTCACCTTGATAAAACACTGTGGGCCTATCCCATCAGTAACCCAAAAACCCTAACTGTGACAGTCGACGTATCTGTACTTTGAACTGCCACTTACTGGTCATACTGCAGCTCTCTGCAGTCTTCCATGCTTCTCAGCGCTGATCATGGGTATGGGCGCCACTTCCTCGGTCGCTCCCCTTCTGTCCTTTGTCTTCAATACCTCGGCCCTCTGCTCCTTTTCCTTTATGAGGGTAGCTGAGCCCTCCTGTCTTTACCGCTGCCTTAAGTGCAGTGGTTGAGCTCTCTCTTCTCAGCTGCTTCATGTACCGTTTATTTTGACTTTCTTGTCCTGATATAGCAACTTTTCCTGTAGCTGCGGGCCTTGCTCCAACAAAGAATTGAGGAAGATAAGATTAACTGATACATATATCTATTCCCCAATGGAGTCGCCAAGATTTGTAAGCAAGAATATTTCACCTTCTATGGACAGAAGTTGTTCCTCTAGTCTGAATGGTTGAAATCCAGAACAAATGAGTGAATGACAAAGGATGAAGACCATCCCTGGATGTTGTAGACACCTGGAATGCCGCTTCGATAGTGAACCTGTGTACCTGCAATCAGATCAAACATACAAACACATCAAAGCTACCAGAACATCATCTACTTATCCATGTTAGTGACTAAGGAATCTAACAACATTTACATGCGAAATTAAAACAACAGTAATGTGGGACGGAAATCAACTTTGCATTAAGATGTATGGAGAATTTTACAACCAATTAAGCCTTAGTGTTGACATGCATCTCCATGAAACCAACACTTTCATCCCCATAAGCTCCAACTTTGATCTCTATGCTCTCAAATGGCTTGGGCCAAGTGGTCAATCCAACAACATAACAATACCTCTATGGTTCTCCCCCTCAACCATGGACAAGAGCTTGTATTTATAAGGCTCAATCGATAGGGATGGTTTAGATATTTGTGGGTGAGGTGGCCTCTAAGATCCTATGATAGGGATAAGTGAGGACATGGGGCTCATGATCTAGAAGCTTTGAGAAACTTCTCTTTTTCCCATTTTACCTAGGGTACCGCTTTTCTCCTCTTATGATAGAGTGATTTAGGTTAGAAACGCTTCTGGACCAAAGGCCATAGGTGGTGGCACCACTTATGGCCAAAAAAATGCAGGTAGTACGAGCAAGGTACCGCTCATGGTTAACAGGGAAATTGCGGTACTGAGTATTTTCATGTAAGATTGACAAACAACATGGGTTTTCACTCCAAGTGCCGGGATTAAGGAAAAATATGTAAGTCCAAGGTCTTATCACATGGTGGTGACAGAATTTGGGTTTAACACCGATTATCTTGTATGAGTGGTTGGTGTAGCTGACCTACCAGAAAATAAATTTCCAAGGAGGCAAACCTACTTGTTGGACCCCTGAGCTGATCCAGCAACTGAAACTCGTAGACAACAGGGCATCAAGGGCTGTCGAAGTGTGGCTAGACAACATTTTGGAAGGATATATCACTTATTTTACTATCAACATAGTCAAATCCTATAACGACACAGAAAGAGAATTCTTCCAAGGACCAAGAGGTAAGTTTCTATTGTCTTTGCAATTGTGGATTAAGATGCTTATTTGTGAAAAAAGTATATTGAATATGAACTCTGACGAGTAGAAATTTGGTGTGCATAGGTTATGGGTACTGTAGAGACAAGGGTTGGATGGAATGATACGGGGTAGATGGATGCGAAGTATGATGAAACTGTGAGGGAAGTTGAGGAAGAGTGTGGTATTCTGTGAAGTGTGGTGAGGTTTCAACAAGAGAAGAGGCGGGGGACTGCGAAGAGTCCTGGTGTGACCAGAACAAGAAACTATGAGAGAATATCACAAGGGAATAAGAGAACCTACAACTATGAAGGAGACAACTAGGCTATGCACGAGCCCTAGGAAGGACCAACCCAAGTCAACAATGTACTTACACCTCCGTGCACTATGCCACATTCAGGAAGAAACACCAGATCATCACAAAACTGTTGGACCAATATACTGTCGTAAATCAGAGCTTATATTTTAATTGTCTATCCAGAATCCTAAGACTTAGAAGGACATCCAAAATATATAGACTTAGAACTAGACTAGTTTAAAACACAATTTGATTTAGAAATGAACCTAAGACTATTTCAATGTTGTAAGCTCAGAACTACCAAAACTCCCTTACGAAAAGTGTATTCATTAGCATTCTTAAAGCCATCAACATCTGATATATGAAATATTCTAAAACTTAAAATATCAGAACCATAAACTACAACATTGCTACTTCATTGTTGAAAGAAAGAAGACATTGAATTCTTTTACAAGAAGTCAGTTCACAATGTGTTTGATTTCTTCAAGAAATGATTATATTTTCTAATGAAAAATGGAGTTGGAAAAATATACGGTAATTAAAAAAACTACTGTCAACTAATGAAAATCTACTTGCATCACACAACTTACTAAGTAAAAAACTACTTGCATTACACAGATTGAGATTGGATTGTAAAAGGCAGTTTGAATTTTTTAATAGAAAACTACAGGAACCATCAAAACAGACTGAGATTGGATTGTAATGAGTGACTGTGCAGGCTTGGAAGAGGGGGCCCTCCACTGCTTTGCTCACACAGGATGATTTATAAAATCTTCAACACTAAATTCAATTCCACAACATGTAAAATTCAACACACATAGCTTATCAAGAAGTCTAAGATTTATTTCAAACATAGATGTTCACCATTTGTCGTCTCACATTACATAGAAAGGTTAAAATATTTATACTAATTGTTTAAAACTGGAAATGCTATAATCATGCTAAACTAATAATGACATCTCACCATTATCCCTGAGCTTGTTACCACCTAAGTTGTACTTAGTGGTTTTTATCAAGAGAGCCTGGTGAACCGGACAGGGTTAACTTGTTCGGACTTTAGGAAGACCTTTGGAAGTACTTCTGGGAAGTGCTTGTTGTATCATATCACATGTTCATACCCCATGGGGGAATTGTAATAAATGTTCTAGCATGATAGTGTCTGTAAAATACTTGGTCTCTTAGACTTCATTTGTTAATCCGATCAGCCCAGGGTGTTTTTTCCCTTGGTTATTATTGGTTGTTGAATAAACGACTGATAATTTCTGAGTTTTTCACTCCATACCTCCAAAGTTGGGGTGGTCGGCTTGGCATTTAGGCCTATTGAGGTTATTAGAGTCTATGTGTCAATGTATAAGCATGCTAGACATCATTTTTGAGTCATATGAACATGTCTAAGTCCCCCTAGGTGTTTTTCAATTTTTCAATTTTTCAGTTTTTTCATTGATTTTTATTAAATTTTAATTTTTCCAAAACTTAGGCTATTTTTTAATAGTTTAATTGGAAAAATTGAGTTTGTAATAAAAGTGGGCCAAATAATCAGTTTTAGTCATGTAGGTGCTCATTTTAAAGCTAAGAGCACCATGTAAACCCATGGACCCACCATTTCCTAAGTTTTGAGTGATCTTCCATCACTCAGGTCAGAAAGCCCCAAAAATAATTATTGATTGTTTTAATTAATAAATTGATGAATAATGGAGCAAATCCAAAATCAATAACTCAATGTATTCTCAACCGATTTGACTGAAATCAATCAGATCTGGAGCAGATTTACTGGATCTGACAAATCCTTGACTAAAGGAGGGGATCAAATCAGATCCAGAGCTAATCTACAGTGGTCTTCATCAGGAATTGCGCCCTCCCTCTCTCCTCAACACGTTTTGGCTCTCCTGGATGCTCTGTGGGCCGATGTGTCAGTGTATGGGTTGATGTGTCAGCCAGATCAGGCCCCCGGTTGACAAGTAGGCTTAGTTCAGCCTCAGTTCTGCATTGATCAACTATCCATTAGATGATTTCACTTGATTCCATGAGGAATTGCGCCCCCCCTGGGGTAGATGGCCTTAAAATTGTATAAATCAAGGCACAGCCTCCTCTTCCAAGCTAGTTAGAACTGGAATTGAGGTGTTGTTGCTATTGTGCTGTATTGTTTTTTCATTCTGGAATAAAGAAGCTTTGGAGGCAATATCTATGGTGTAATGCTCTTCATGTGTGGATGTTGATTGTCAAATGCTTATGAGGTATAATCTGCTTTTGTTTATCATTGCTTTGCTGGTTAATTGTTGGCCTTGAAGGAGAGAGCTCCCTCCTATTAGGGTAAGAGTTTATTCTAGTTTGATTTATGCTCTTACTGCTGCTTGTTCTAGATCTATTGGATTTGTATGTATTTTAAGTTTAATTGCATGCTTTCCAATCATCTCTTTTGGCAGCACCTATGTTTTAACCATCTGTCTGTGCAAGGATTTTTAAGTTGCAGATGATCTCGCTCGTAGAAGAGGTTGAGCTGGTTTGAATATTGCTCATCTTCAGTATCTTACAAATGACATAATCCCTCGGTGTTCCACCAAAGCAGAATCCAAAGCCCAACATTTCCAGGCTTTAAACACTCTTTCTCTCTCTTCCTCCTTTAAAAATGATTAAACTTTCCTCAAACTGGTTACTTTAAGGTTTCTTTTTTAAATCTGATCTATCTCATAAAGAAAAGAATACATAGATCTAATTATCAAGATCCCTTCAAATTTCTAGATCTTAGTTTCATTGTGCACATAAAGTTCAAATTCAAGAGATCTAGCTAAAATTGCCTTAGTTTTGCAAGTAGTTTATTGAAAACTTCATAGCTTGCTGTTAAGGTAGTTTCATTTGCTTTTCAATAATTTCAATATTCTGCAAAATTAGTGCTGTTAATTGGCTGCACAAACAGCAGGCCAATATCCCAAGGAAAGCTTGCTTTCCTTGGTTCCTTTTTCATCGGTTTAGCTAGTTTAATTTCTTTAATTTTTGAGATAAAGTAGGCTGACCCAAAGGCACTCTTAAAGTGATTTGGGGCATTTGTTATTCTAATTCAATCATTTATAAGGTCTGACAGAGAAGAAAATAACCTGCTGTCCAAAGTGGCTTTTGGAGTGCTCATTTAGTAGGCTGTCATTTACAAGGTATGATAGAGAAGAAAATAACCTGCTGTCCAAAGTGTCTTTTGGAGCGCTCAAATCCCCCCGGGGGGCTCTCTTTTGTCACATAATTTGTAATTGTTTTGCATAAACTGTAATATATTGGTTTCAGCCTGTATAAGGACCAAGAAATATCTGTTTTATTAGTGCTTTGATATTGTAACCTCTGTAATAAAATCATCCTTTGAATAGGCTCTTTCGAGCCCATTCCCCATCCCCCCTGGGGGGATTCGCGTCGGTGCCTTTTTCGTCTTTTTCTGCTTATTTCCTTTTACTAGAATTTATCTAATTGGTAGGGTAGTATATTTGATCTTGTTTTTAATTCCATATTCCATATCTTATTTTCAAAAAGTAATCATAATACTTACCCCACGATTTCCCGAGTGACCCGCAAGGGGAAAGAGATTCGTGGTAGGATTAATCAGAAAACCAAATTTGTGTAGTTGTGTTATTTTCTCATCTTTTGTTTATCATCATTTTAAAATTAACCCCTCCTTGATTCCCCGATTGAGATCCACTTGGATCGAAAGAGGTTCTTGGAGGCTTTTCTTTTAAGCAAGAACACATCTTTTAAAACTTATTAAAATTTACAAGACTCCAGTGTGTATGCTCTGCACTTGGCTGTGGTTCATCCGATCAGTCAAGCTGTATCAAAAGCACTTGGATCACTAGCATAATTAGGACTCACCTTCCCCAATTAACAAACCATCAGGTGAAAATCCAACACCTCGATCAAACCTTTACGGTGGCAAAATACCCAAAGGAAGCGGGAACCTACTGAAAAGTGACCTCGGGGCACCGATCTCTGTCACACCCTAATGGGTGCATTACGAACACAGCCCCAGAGACTCCATTTCATCCCACATATTCCTTGTGGGTAGCCGTATAGGCTTTGTTTTGGACATACTCCAAGTACTCTTGGGTATATCTGGAGTCCCCCTTAAGCCTAATTTAAACAACTCATACTCCAATTTTAACTTAAAACATACCAAGATGCAATCACAAAACATTTATTCCAAACACATGCAAGCACACTGATCTCTTTTGACTCCATTTTTAAGGCACTGGTCTTTTTTGCTTCATATATATATTGTGTATCAACTTTGTGCTTTCATGTGTAATTTTCATATCTTGTGATCTTCAATTGTTTATAGTTAAAATATTCGAAGTCCTAAGTAACTGATTCAGTTAAACATCACCACACTAAGTAATCATCCTTAGTAACTTAATAGGGTCTACCCTCCTTGGCTCCGTTAGGAGTTGAGCCTAAATGGAGTCAAGAACAAGGTGATAGCCTTGACTCGAGACTTGCCCCCAAGGACACACCGAGTGGCTTGAAGATTTCTGCCATGTGATCCAGGTGTGTGAAAAGGCGGCAACAGAGCTCATTCTCTAGATCCATGAAAATAGGAAAAATCTTTGCAAAATCTGAACGAACCTGTTTTTATGCTTTATTGCAGTGCAGGTGGTTGGCTTTGACCAACGTTGACTCAACACCTATGAAACCTATTTCGTGAAGCCTATAGAAATTAATCCATCCTTAGAAATCAATAATTCTTATGAGTATTTCATATTGTGCCCAGCTATCCCACAAATATCCAAAACTAGGAGCATTTATGGGAAGTTAGCAAATTTTGTAATTTTATTGAAATTTAGATTTAAATGCTTTAAAAATTTCAAAATTCATTTCATTAAGAGAAGCAACAATTATACCTTAGTTTGTTGAATTTCAAGGCCTTATGGATGAAACATGAGGGTTTATGAATGAAATGTAAAGGATTAAGGAGATTAATTGAAGGGTTATGGAGAAAAAATAGGTGCCAAAAATCATGTCCAACATCTCCCCCAAGAGGAAGGTATTGCATGCCCTCATGAACAAAAAGTGTTTTCCAAACTAAACCTGCATATCCCCATGCAAACAATTGTTGTTGTACTACTGCTATTGGTCCTCTGACATCTCTCTTGTCTGTGATGATGCATCAATACTAGCCTGAGCTGTAAGAAGGACCTTCAATCTATGATACTTTGTTTTGAATGCCTTCTTTTGCTGATACCATTTATATGCTTATTTATAGATTTGAATGTTTTGTACTCTAAGTTTTCTATTATTTTTCCTCAATCTCTCATTTTCTAATTCCAATTTCTTCATTTCCAGTTTTAAATTTGCAATCTTTTTGTAATTCTTGGAAGAATTCTTCTTTTTCATCGCCTTTGTAGGCTGTGTGGAAGTAGTGTCCACTCCAAATTCCTCATCTTTGTTCTTAAATTCTTAATTCCCATGCTCTGAATACTTTTTCTCTTCGTCTTCTATAGCTTGCTGCTCAAAGACAGGAGAAATGATTGTTGTATCCTCATTATTTTTCTCTTTCCTGTCAGTTGAAGTATTTTCAATTGTCTGAATATCTATTTCCATTATCTCTTCTGCAATCTGTTGTTTAAAGATGGTATTCACTTTTTCATCATTTTTCCCAATATCACCTATTGGCCCAATATCACCTATTGGACTTTCCTCTTGACTTTGCAAGGATTGAAGGTATACATAATTCCTTTGCTGTACCTCATCATCATTTTCTGTTTCTTGTTTCTTCTGACCTTGCTGATGTTTCTTTGATCTTCTTTCATATGTGGTGAAGATCTTATCCTTTTCTTGGAATTGTAATTATTCTTTTACCACGCTTCTGGTTCATATTATTCTCTTAGTTTGTTTTGAGCTCGTTGCCTTAGAGTTATGTATTTCATCTTCAATGTATGTTATCATTAATACTTCATCTTCTTTCAATCCTCCCTCTAGCAACTCCTCTGGTTCTTCAAATTCATTATGAATTACAAATTGCTGCCATGTCAAATTTTGTTTTTGTAATTCATGTGTGAGGATAATCTCAATGAGTCCACAGTGGAAAAGAATTGTTGTAGTGTCTTCAGTACATTTTTGAACATCTTTAGCCATTTTGGAAAGGCTCTGTAGCAGAAAATAGGGCATGTTAATCTCACAGTCACCCCTCGAATGCTGCATCAATTTAATGTGATAGAGATATATGACACTAAATCTTCCTTCATAAGTAATGAGTTTCTGGATGACATATGCTACTTCATCCCAAGGATGAATCAACCATCTCCTTGGTACTCCTTTATTCCTTTTTACTGAGCCTTCCCTTGATCTACATAAGAAAGGTGTCCATGTCTTCTCCTCAAATTGTTTTGTTTCAAAGAACCTCTCTCCCTGTTGACGTAACCAATGATTTGTGACAAAATATCCTCAAAAAATCTGAAAGTAAAGTTACCTACTACAGCCCTCTCACCATCAAAAGAACAAGAAAATTCTAGGCTAACATTTTCATTATATCCGTCAAACTTTTCAAAGAAAGGAATCCATTGTTTCTTGTCAAAAATTTTGAAACATTTCTCATGAATAGTAGAGGGATCAAATTTTCCTGTTTCCATCCTAGATACCATTTTCTTATCTCTCTGAATTTTAGCAAGAATTTCCTTATGTAAAGGAAACTTCAAACAAACTTAACTCAAAATTTCTACCCTAGCTTGCATTGTCGCTTTGATGTTCTATTCTGTTTAAATTTCAATTGGGAAAATAAAATATCCATTTTTCAAATTGTCCCTTACCTCTCTTCAGATGACTTCTGCAATTTTTCCTCCAGATTTGGTTAATAGATACGCCTGCACATTCCTCTACGATGCCTGCATATTCCTCTGCGATGCATGTTCTGTTTACACAGAGAGGGGTTGGTTTTGTAGAACTCTTGCATTTTTACCAAATTACCTATGTAGTCGTGAAAGTGAAGCCTAGGAATGAGAAAAAACGTCTAAGACAAGTAAAAATCCTGCTCATATGCAATCACTACCTTGAAATCCAAAATTAGAGCAGATTTTATGGGGTTGAGGAAATGGGTTAATAATTCCCCATTTTCTTGTAATCATGTTAAAACTTGCATTTCCCACTTCTTTTGCAATCATTTTTTGAACTTTCTAGCTTGATTCTTTTCTTCTACATTTATGACCCATACATGCCTTTTTTTTAAAATATATCATAGTTGACTTTAGGGTATATATGAAAACCTTAGAAATTCTATAGGTCAGATTTTTTTTCTTATGACTCCTTTTAAAAATGAAATCTAAAGCTTGCATGTAGTATGAAGTTTAGGCATGAGATCAAGGATCTGCAATGTTTTTTACTACTATTTTTTATGCCTAGCATAGTGAAATGAATGGGTAGATTCTTTGGGTTGTGAGGCTAAGAGTGAATGGGTAAATGATTAGGGTTGTGACGGTAATAGGAATTTTGTCACTTACTCAAAATGAAGAATAATGCAAAATTTTAGAACATTAAAATCAAGTTCTTACAGACTTGCTTGCTAATCCCTTGTGCTCTTCATGCTGCTTTGATGTGACTGATTTGGATTGCTGAGACTTGTTTGCTTCTCTGAACTTCTTCACATGTACCTTTGATGGAATTCTTTTCTAGTTCCTGTAGCTTGGTGTATCCTTCTGCTGCAAAGTATGATGGCTTGACATTCTTTTGTCTCAGGTCCCTTTGTAGAGCTAAAATTCAAGTCCCTTTGCAAGGCTGAAATGCTTTTCAGGTCTCTCTGTAAATTTGCAAACCTATGCTCTTTATTGGAATGAAACTATGTTGAAATTTAGAATGAAATTGTGACATCTACAGGAGGCTTGGAGGTTTTCCAAAAAATAAAAGTTGATATGTTTTTCCCTCTCATCCCTATTTATTGACTTGTCCTCAATTCATTCATACCAAAAACTAAAATGTAATACAACTAGGAATTGAAAAATGTTTTTGAGAATTTTCAATGGCAAAGTAAACTAGGTTTTCTAATGAAAATTCAAGTTTATGGTGTGATAGTTGTTCGGGTACATAGGGTACTCCCAAAATACCAAACACCTAGAGAAACCACTTCACACAAATAGATCATAGAGAAATACACTGATGTTTGTCACGTGGTTAAAACCCTCGAGAGGAAAACAGTCCACAGCCCCAGCCAAATAGCTACTTGGAGCAATCAAAAGAAATAAAGTTACATGAGCTTCTCATAATCAATCAACTAGCCAAGAACCCTCCATGCTCTTTAAATAGAGATCATGGACCAATTGGGTGTTAAGCCACATATCAATGGTAGGTATGATCTAAGAGAAGTTGAACCGTCAGATCACTTTATGTCTAGAACATATCGTGACCGTTGAATTAGAATATTTACAAATGCATACTAATGCATCCTAAAGAAACACACTTTACCTAAAAGATATATTACAGAAGTTGATCTTAACTAACTCCTAAGTGTCTAAATATCCTGACATCCCCACTTAAGAACAACTTGGCATAGGATTGAAGGATTTACAAAAGTGACACTATTAGGAGAAGGAAGGAGGCATTAGAGCCTATCCCCCCTTAAGGACACATTCTTGAACTCCTAACATATATCGAAGTTTAGAAAAATTTGCTTTTGTAAGAGACTTGGTGAAGATGTCTGCAACTTGATCATTTGTAGGGCAATAGAGCATTTCAAGAACATGATCATGAACAAGATTTCTAATGAAGTGCATGTGTAGCTCAATGTGTTTTCTACATTGATGTAGAACTAGATCTTTGGAAAGCTTGATGGCACTTTTATTGTCACACTAAAGTGGAATAGGCTGCTGTTGCTTGAATCCAAACTCTGAAAGAATCTATCGAAGTCATAAAGCTTCCTGAATGGCATTAACTACGGCTCGATATTCTACTTCTACTGAAGAAAGAGCAAGAGATTGTTGTTTCTTACAAGCCCAAGTGACAGGTTCAGATCCCAGACTGAAAACATAACCTGTAGTAGACTTTCGATCATCAGGATTGCTGGCCCAATCTGAATCAGTGAAACCAACCAACAAAGGTTTCCCTCCTGTACTATAATGAATCCCAAACTGAATTGTACCTCAAATATATTGATGTATTCTTTTTGCTGCTTTCTATTCACTTTCATGAGGTGTTTGCATATAGCAGGAAACATGACCAACGGAAAAGGAAAGGTCGGGACGAGAATGAGTCAAGTATAAGAGACTACCAACAAGCTGACGATACAAGGTGGCATCTACTTCAGGGGAAGTACAAGTGGCAAAAATTTTGACTCTAGACTGGAAGGGAGAAGGGGCTGGTTTACAATCTTCCATGTGAAAGTGATGAAGAAGGTCAAAAGCATACTTAGACTAGGAAAGAAAGATTCCTTCTTTGGTTTTCAAGACATGGAGACCAAGAAAATAATGTAAATGTCCTAAGTCAGACATTTCAGAATTTTGCTTAAGACTGGATTTCACATGGGTTAAAAGTTTAGAGTCACTACCAGTAAGGATAAGATCATCAACATAAAGAACAAGTATAATGAGATGGTTTCCTAATTTCTTGGTATAGACATTAGGGTCAGAATGTCATCTAGAAAAACCAGTGTCGAGTAGAAAGCTATCCATTTTGGCATACCAAGCTCTAGGAGCTTGCTTAAGGCTAAATAAGGATTTCTTAAGGCGACAGACAAGGATAGAGTTATTCTGAACATATACAAGAGGTTGTTCCATGTAAATTTCCTCTTGTAAATCACCATGTAAGAAGGCATAATTGACATCCATTTGATGGAATTCCTAGTTATGTAAGGCTGCAATGAAAAGAACAAGGCGAATGGAGTTCATTTTTGTGACATGAGTAAAGGTTTCATTGTAGTCAATCCCTTCAACTTGGGAAAAACCTTTGGAAACTAACCTTTCCTTGAGTATTTCAACACTTCCATCTGATGCATACTTAGTTTTCTAGATCCATTTACATCTGACAAGTTTTATTCCTTTTGGAAGAGGAACAAGATCCCAAGTATCATTTGCCATTAAGGAACGATATTCTTCATCCATAGATGTATCCTAATATGGATTTCCTGAAGATTTTGCAAAATGTTTTGGATCATGATTCTCAAAAACTTGAGCCGAAAGAGAAGAGGCTCGTTGAAACTTAGAACGTGTTTGACGTTGATCTCTAGGATCACCAGCAAGATCACCAGCTGCTTCACATGTTGAACAAACCCATCAGGTAAGCATTAGTTCTGGTGCAACTGGGGGAACATGAGAAGGTGGAGGTGAATTTTCATCCTCACTGTCATCATAAAAAACTGGAGTTGGAAACCTATCAAGGAAGTTGGAAGAAGAATAAGAAGGCATAATTGCTGAATCATGCTCCCAGGCCAAAGATGGCACACCCGCCAAGTTAGGATTGCAGGGAAAGATATTTTCATCAAATTTAACATCTCTTCTAATGACTATATCATGAGAATGTGGCTAAAGAAGTCTATAACCATTTACATCTTCAGAATATCCAACAAATATGCACTTTTCACTTTTAGGTTGCAATGATTTCTGTTTTTCATCCGGAATGTGAGCCCATGCTTCACAACCAAACACATGGAAGTGACTTACATCTGGTTTAATTTTAATCCATCCTTCTTCCGGTGTTATGCCTTAAAACAATTTAGTGGGTGTGTGATTAACTATGTAATTTGCACAATTTATGGCCTTAGCCCAATATTGAAGACTTAGTCCCTTTGATTGGATCATACAATTAGCCATTTCTTTTAAAGTGTAGTTCTTTCATTTAGCTACACCATTTTGTTGTGGTGTATAAGGAACATTGTGTTGTTGTTGGATTCCTTGTTCAATGCAAAAAGTAGTGAAATTTTTGTTAACATATTCTCCTTCATTGTCAGATCTTAACTTAATAATTTGATGACCAGATTGTTTTTCAACAAGGGCCTCGTAGGCTAAGAACATGTTAAATACTTCGATCTTAAGTTTTAGGAAGTAAAACCAAGTGCGTATGGAGTAGTCATCAATGAAGGTTAAGAAATATTTGAAACTAGAAAAGGAAGTAGATGGAAGAGGACCACACAATTCACTATGCAGAAGCTCCAAGAGAACCGAGGCGTGCCAAGATGCACATTTTTCAAAACTGTGTTGATGATGTTTTTCGAGTACACAACCGGAACAAACACCATCCTTGCAAGATACCATCAGAAGACTAGTCACCATATTGTCTTTATATAGTTGTTGCAATGAGCGATAATTTATGTGACCAAATCACTCATGCCAAAGTTTTCTCAAGTTATCACTATGAGCAATAAAAACTGAAGTAAAAGGTGATGACCCAAAGTTGTTAAATTTGTACAACCTAATAATATCATCGTCGGTTCTAGTAGCAAGGAAATTTTGAGGATTTTTAAAATCCTTGACTACAACTTGGTTAGGTGTAAACATCATAGTTTTACCTTCACCCGAATGAATGATTTGATAGACTGATAACAAATTATAGGAAATTCTTGGAACACATAGTACATCACTAAAATGACCATTTTCTACTGGAACTGTTCTAGATCCTACAACACTTAGAGACCTATCATCACCAACAAATATTTGTTTGGTGTTACATTCATGCATAGTAGAAAATATGGCTTGATCCTTAGTCATATTATAAGATTCTTCAGAATCAATGAGTGATTCATTTGAAGTAGAAGAAGAATCTAGGATGATGTGGTGATTCTTCATTGTTGCTTCTGGGGATTCCATCTTCTTGAAACACTTAGATTCATCATGATTATCTTTCCCGCAAAAATTGCAATGACGCTCAGTCTTCTTTCCTTTGGGCTTGGATCCTTTGTTATTTTTTAAAGAAGGAGCTGATTGAAACAATTTGGGACCCTTGTTTGGTTTATTATTGCAAAAATTCTGTTTCTTGGGAGGCTTGGACTTTTATTTTTGTTGGAACAATAAGGCTTTCCTAGATGTATCTGCATTGTTAATTATTCCAAGATGAATGAGATTATCTTGCTCTCTAATTAAGGAATCACAAAAGGATTCAAGACTAGGCTCTTGATAGCTAGTTGCAGTCAAGGATTCTTTCATGGAGTAAAATGTAGATACAAAAATAGAATATGCAGGTCTAAGTTTGGAAAGAATATGATAAATACATTGTTTGTATTCTTTCTTAATCTTGCATTCTTCACATAAGAGTCTAAGAGTTTTATACTTAGGTAAATAGTCTTGAATGCATGAAAAATCTCTTGGATTCAAAGAAATCAACTCATTCTCAAATTGATGACCTTGAATTTCATTGTGTTTGCCAAACACAGATTCCAACTTTTCCTAAGCTTTATTAGGTTCATCAATTCCAGATATGTGGAATCATAAATCAGTAGAGATTGACATCCCAATCAATCCACGAGCTTCATCACATCTATTTTCCCATTTTATTTTCTTATCATCATCAATGGGTTCTGTTTCTTTCCCTGAGGTAATTCTGAAAAGTCCCCTACTTCTTAGAACATCCTCCATACGAGATTTCCATGAGAAATAGTTAGAACTAGTAAGTATAATATCATAAGAGGTGTCCATACTTGAAAATAATGGCTGAAAGAATATAAACTAACTACCCGGATACAAAGAGGTAAAAAAATTAAGCTGTTTTAAAAAAAATGACACTAAAAACTGATTCTGAATGATGAAGTTATGCTTGATCAAATAAAATGTTGAAGATGTCCCCAATAGTGACGTGGTGGATATTATTTTTTTTTTCAGATGGAAAGATACATAGGAAACCCAGCAATACTTCCCCACATTAGTGGATGGTATAGGTGGTAAACCGTCGGCCATCCTCATAGAAGGCCTAACCCCAAACGACTTAAGGCTCGAACCCGTGACCTCTTCTCGACCCGAGAGAGTGTGCGCATGTCTTACCAATTGAGCTAACCCTTGGGGTTGTGGTGGATATTAACTTACCAACTAAAAAAAGAACCCCCTTTTTCCTGAAATGAACCTTTGACAATCACTTTCAAGAAAGTTGATATTAAGTGAATCACTTTTGTAAAATAAGAGATGTTCACTTTTACAATAATGTTACTTTTAAATAGTGCCACAATAAATTAAAGACTTAAGTGACTCACTTTTTATTTTATTTAAGTGAGATGCACTTTTACAATAAAGTAACTTGAAAATAGAAATTGCATGCACTAAAAAGTAACTTAATATGACTTGAACTCAAGACCTATTAAAGAATAAAGCAACTTTGAACTAAGTGAGCTAAGTTTAAAAGGTATGTAAAATAATGGAAAGAGGAAAAGGGATTTTTCTTTTCTTTTAATCTTCTCTCTCGTTCTCCATGCTTGCATTTTTTTTGCTGCAAATCACAAAAAAAACAAAAAACAAAAACAAAAAAATATTTTCCACACTATGGGGTTAAATCTTCATTAGCTTACCCAGAAATTATACATTTTCAAGTTTTCTCGCTGTTTCTGATTTTCCATGATCACAGAAGGTGCACGACAAATAACATACGTAGCTGAGAAGACAAGAAAAATAACTTTCCCTTTCTGTTTCTTCATATATGTTGAAATGGGTGTTTCTGGATCAAACGAAAATGGTTTTCGATGAAACGAAAACTATTTCTCAATGCAAACAGTGCTCTGGATGTAATGGAATAGCTCTCACTAGCCACAAATGCACAAAAAATCCAAAACTAGAAACCCTTTCAAAGTTTTGGCAACAACGGTTCTAGATCTTGATAAAAAATAGAAGTGGCTCTTCATAAACGCTCTGATACCATGTTTGGGTACACAGGGTACTGTCAAAAGACCGAACACCTAGAGCAACCACTTCACACAAATATATCACAAATCAATACACCGATTTTTGTCACATGGTTAAAAGCCTCGAGAGGAAAATATTCCACGGTCCCAGCCAAATAGCTACTTGGAGAAATTTATTATGCAGAAGAAAGAAATTTACATGAGCTTCTCATAATCAAACAACTAGCCAAGGACCCTCCATGCTCTTTAAATAGAGATCATGGACCAATCTGGTGCTAAGCCATGGATCAATGGTAGGTATCATCTAAGAGAAGTTGAACCGTCGGATCACTTTATGTCTAGAACATATCGTGACCGCCGGATTAGAATATTTAAAAATACATACTAATGAATACTAAAGAAACACACTTTACCTAAAGGATATATTACAAAAGTTTATATTAACTAACTCCTAAGTGTCTAAATATCCTAACACCAGTCGCCTGGTTTTCACAACTAAACTTTGTTATTGTTTTTTTTTCTTTTTCTCTTTTCTCTCTCTCTCTCTCTCTCCCTCTCTCCCTATATCTGTCTCTCTTTTATATATATCATAATTTTTAAGAATAAAGTGAAGGAGAAACACCAGTGTGTTTGTCCAGCACCTCCATCTCTCTTTGTTGAGAAATCTGCTATAGGAAATCTTCCTTGTTGACAGGCTTATTGTAGAGTTTTAGCCTATGCCCATTGACTATGAATGTACTTGCTTCATCATTGATAGTTTGTAATTTGACTGAGCCATTTTCATATACCTCTACAATCTCATATGGACCCAACCAATGAGTTGTGAACTTGGCTTTACAATTTTTGAACTTGGAATCAAATAATAAGGCCCAGTCTCCTACCTGAAACTGTTGCTTCTTAATGAACTTATCATGCCATTTTTCTCTTTATTGCTGTACCAGAATAGTTTGTTCTAATGTATCTTGTCTCATATCATATAATTGATTTAACTACATTATCCTTTCTCTTTGTGCTTCAGAAATCTCTACTCCTAAAACAATTTTTAGTTTAAATGTATGAATTTGAAATTCAATTGGTAACAATGCTTTCTTACCATAGGCTACCTGATAGGGAGTAAAACCAGTACTAGTTTTCCAAGTAATTCTGTATGCCCATAAGGCTTCATGAATCTTGTTTGGCCAATCTTTTCTGTGCATTTGAACTGTCTTGGTCATGATTGTTTCCAAATTTTTATTATTAGACTCCACCTGGCCTTTGGCCTATGGATGGTAAGGAGTAGATTTCATTTGTTTGATTTTTTTCCAAGTAATTTTGTATGCCCATAAGGCTTCATGAATCTTGTTTGGCCCAATATTTTCTATGCATTTGAACTGTCTTGGTCATGATTGTTTCCAAATTTTTATTAGTAAACTCCACCTGACCGTTGGCCTGTGGATGGTAAGGAGTAGATTTCCTTTGCTTAATTTTGTAATTGTCTGCTATCTCTTGCACCAGTTTAGAAGTAAACTATGCTCCTTGATTGGTAACAATCTCTCTAGGAACTCCAAATATAACAAATATTTCTTCAAAGATAAAATTGACTACTGTTTTTTATGTGGCTCTTGTTAATTCTTTGGATTCCACCCATTTTGTAACATAGTCAATACATACCAAAATGTACCTCTTTCCTTTTGCTGGTGGATTTATTGGAGCAATGAAATCAAGAGCCCATTTTTCAAATGGATCTATGAGAACCTGTGGCTGGAGTGGCATTTCGTTAGATGGTACTAGTCTTCCCATCCTTTGTTTGACAAATATCACAATTTCTAACATATTTCTTGGAATCTTTGAAGACAAATGGCCAATAATACCCTACGTTGAGTATTTTGTATGTTGTTCGTTTATCTGCAAAATAGGCACCACATGGTTCATCATGACAAGCTTTTAAAATTTCTAAAATCTCATCTTTCCTAAGACATCCTCTAATGATAGTATCATATCCTTTGTAGAAAATATCTCTATTTACCCATATATGTCTAGCACTTTGCTTAATGATTCTTTTCTTTTCTTTTGATGACATAGAGGGAGGTAGCTTTCCTGATGATAAGTAGTTATCTATATCAACATACCACGGAGTTATAACAAAAATAGCAGGTAAGTGTTAATCAGGAAAATTATCTAAAACAGGAACAATCTCACCGGAATTATTTAATCGAGATAGAAAATATGCCACTTGATTTTCCCTTCCAGGTCTATCTAGGACAATAATGTTGAATTCCTGCATCAATAATAGCCACCTTTTAGCCTTCCATTAGTGATAGGCTTGTTCATTAAATATCTTAAGGCAGAGTGATCTGTATGGACAAATATTTCATAACCAATAATGTAATGATGAAATTTGTTCACAGCATGTACTACCACCAACATCTCCTTCTCAGTAACTCAGTAATTCAATTCCGTAGGGGTTATATTTTTGCTAATAAAGTAAATAGCATAAGTCATAAGATTTTCTTTTTGACCCAAAGAAGCCCCAATTTTAGCATCTGATGCATTTGTAGAGATGTGAAATGGCAATGTCGAATCAGGCCCCCTTAAGATAGGTGCTGATGATAACTTTTCTTTAAGTTTATGAAAGGAAAGCTGAAAATTAGTATCCCAATTAAAATGTACATCTTTGGAAAGAAATTTGAATAATGGCAAAGCTATTTTACTAAAGTTTGCAATAAACATTCGGTAATAGCCTGCATATCCAAGAAAACTTCTCACATCCTTTTGATTTTTGGTTCTGATAAATTCAGAATGAGGTGTATTTTTGCAGTATCCACATTTATTCCAGATGATGAAATATAATGGCCTAATACTATCCATTAATTTAACATCATGAAACATTTTTCATTGCTAAGGGAAATATTTGATTCTATGCATCTTTTTAGGATTTTCTCTAAATTTTCCAAGGCATCTTCAAAAGTGTTTCTATACACAGAAAAATAATCCATATATACTTATACACATTCATGAATTAAATCTGCAAAAATAGCCAGGACACCTCTTTGAAAAGTAGTTAAGCATTACATATACCAAAATGTAAAACCTTATAAGCATATGTACCCTAGGGGCATGTAAAAGTAGTTGTGTCCCAGTATTCTAATGCAATTATGATTTGATTGTATCCATGGAATCCATCTAAAAAGGAAAAATATATTTTTCTAGCTAGTGCATCCAATACTTGATCAATGAATGGTAATGGAAAATAATCTTTAAGTGTTGCTTTGTTTAACTCCTTGTAATCCACACAAATTCTCCACTTTCAATTTTTCTTAGGAACAAAAATTAATGGAGAAACCCATTAACTGTCGAAAATAGGGTAGATAAATCCTACCTTTAAAATTTTTTGCAATTCTTCTTTAACTATTTCTTTCAGTATGTGGTTCATTTTTCGTTGAGGTTTCCTTAGAGGTATTATGTTATCATCTATGTAAATATGATGAGTACTTGTTTCCTGATGAATCTCTAGCATGCCAGTATACTGCCAAGAAAATGCCTTGTGATATTTATTTAATAATGCAATCAAATGTTCTTCTTGTGATAAAGTAAGATGTGCAGCAATATTTAAGTATTTTCTAGGACTGATTTCAATGGTTTTGATTTGAGCATTTGTTATTGAAGGAACATAAAAAATATCATCAAATGATGGTTCCAAAGAATCAATTGTGCAATTTTCCTGAAAGTTTTGGCCTAAGACATGATCTACAACAAAATATTGCATGTTCCTTAATTGTTCAGTATATGGTTCAGAAATAAAGTAATCTAGCAAATATTCATTATTTTCCTCTCGAAAATCAAAATATTGATTAATACTTAATATAGGATGAATTAGTTCTTCCTGTTGCTCTTTTGTTTCATTAATCCATGATAATTGATCTGTCATAGAAGGTATTTGAGCAGAAGGATAAAGTGTAATTTGTTTTCTTTTTGTTCCATGTGAAATGATCATATTTCCTCCTCTACAACCAATAAAAGCATCAGTTGTAGCCAACCAAGGCCTTCCAAGAATCAATGGATGTTCTCATAAATTGGATTTTGGTTGAAAAACTAGGAAATCCACTAGATACTCCCAAGAATCCAAAGAAACTAAATCGATTAATGTTTTTGAGATTGAAAAGTTGTTGATAGTTATTGTTACCATTGGAATTCTTTGATAAACATATTTTTCAACAAAAAAAGTATTTGACATTAAGCCTTCTAAATATCCAATTACATGGATTGTTGGTGGATATTTCTTTCTTCTGCCAGTCTTATCTAGACATAACTCCTTAAGTTACTTTGTATACATTGCGATATATTTAATATCTTGCAAGAAGGAAATTTTAACATAGACATTTGTTAATTCATCTAAGACATCAAATTCAGGAAGAGTACTTGATAATTTTTCCTTAACTAACCTTTCTGGAAAAGGAGGTGTTTGAGGTATTAACATTTTACTCTTCTGATTTTGTTTGTCTAACTACAAATTTTCTATATTATATTTTTTTGTAATTTTCCCTTTTTCTATTGGTTCTTCTATAATAACAGGGGATTCTGTTTTCCAAAATTTTCTGAGACCTCAAGTGGATGTTTTGAACAGGAAGGATTGAGTATGAAAATGTTGTTCCTTCATCCAAATTATACATGGCTTTCTCCACTCTATTATTAGGATTTTCCATTGGCTGGGCTAGTAACCGTGTTGGTCGAGTTGGAGGTTGGTTAGATGGTAGCTAAATTTGTTGAGGTTGGGTTAGTTGAGAAGCATCATTTGGTTGTGAAGGAAATGAATGTTGATTCTGCTGGTATTGTGGGTAAGGAAAAGACTGTTGGTAAGGTTGTGGATATGTCTGCTGGTATGTTTGGTTTCCATGAGCATATACTTGCCAATTTTGAGCATGTTGGTTTTGGTTTGGCTGAGGAGACCAAGTCTGCCAAGGCATAGGTGCATTCCATGAATTTTGAACAAGGTATTGATAACTTGGAAAAATTGTCGCATAGGGTCTTGAGACATACCTAGAAAATGTGGTTGCCATGGTATTTTTTGTGCCGAAAGATAAAGAGAATACATGCTTTGAATTTCTTCCACTCGAGCTGCTTTTAATTATTTTAACCTAGAACAATCATCAATGTTATGATTTTCTGCACATAATCCACAAATCAAAACATTATTTATAGGACATTCTTTCAATGAATGTTTCTTCCTACATTTAGGACAAAAAATTGATAGAGCATAATCTTATTGATCTTGTCTTCTTTTAGTTTTTGATACTTCAACTTGTGTCCCTAAAGTACTCAAAAGATCAATTTTTAAATCCTCTAATAAGCATCCAAGATTAGATCTTGGCATACTCCATGTTGTTGATTTAGTTATTTTTGAAGTTACATCCCTCTTTCCATTTATGGCTCTTCCTCGTGAATAATTTTGACATAAATCTGTAATTTCATCAAATGGTAAGTAGGAAACATCTCCCTTCCCCATTACATTAATAATATCAAGATAGTCATCTTGTATTCCTTTCAAAAAGATTGTTCAGATGATATTAGAAGTTAAAGAATTATATTTGGATATTTGTAGGTTACATAGAAATATCTCAAGATATTCTTCTAAACTTTGATCTTCTTACCGAGACATCTTAAAAATATCATCTTTTGAATATTTAGATCTACAGTATGCTTGATATTTTTTAAGAAAAATCTTTCTCATGTCAGCTTAACTGTTTATAATATGTTCTCCTAATCCCATGAACCATTTCAATGCAGTAGCTTTAAGAGTAGCAGGAAAGAGACAAAGTTTATGTGTATCATCAGCATATCCATAGGTACGACATAAAATATCAAATTCAAATAAAAATTAATCCTGATCTTTAGAAGTCATACCATAAAAGTTAAGTAAAATAGATGGTGGAGTGTTTTTCATTTTTACTTCTTCTCCTAGGATGATACTAGTATCTAATATTGGAAATCTAAAAGTAGTCTCCTGTTCTTCTTCATTTCCTCTATCGTCTACTATTTCATTTCTTCTATCTTCCACCCTTTCATTTCTTTTATCTTCTCATCTTTTGTTTTCAATTTACAACATTCTTCCATACTCTGTTCGTTGTTCTGCGACTGTTCCTCTTGATACTTCTCCCTCATCCATTTCTCTTCGTTTGTTTTCTCAATCTCCATCCTTCTATCATACTCTCTACATTGTTCTAAAGTTATTCCTCCTCTCATCATTTTAGAAGTTTCTTCCTCAGCCATTTGGAAAGTATCAATAGTTGTTGCAATAAATTCTTTCTTCTCAAATGAAGAAGTTCCCATTATCTCTATTTTTGGGGTTTTTTTACAAATCTTCCTTTTCGCCTCTTTGTCTTGACATAAAATAAAACTAAATTCTGCTCTGTGTTTTTCTAATTTTTTTTAAGGAAAACTAAACTTCCTAAGTCTATTTCTAAATATGATTCCCTGACAACGATGCCAAATTTTGGCCCAATCTACTGTCATAAATCAAAGCTTATATTTTAACTATCAATATGGAATCCTAAGACTTAGAAGCACATCCAAAATCTATGGACTTAGACTCTAGACTAGTTTAAAACACACTATTCTTTAGAAATGAACCTAAGACTATTTGAATGATATAAGCTCAGAACTACCAACCTCCCTTACAGATAGTGTATTCATTAGCATTCTTAAACTCATCAACATATGGGATATGAAATATTCTAAAACTTAAAATATCATAACCATAAACTACAATATTGCTACTTCATCGTTGAAAGCAAGAAGACATTGAATTCTTTTAAAAGAAGTCAGTTCACAATGTGTTTGATTTCTTCAACAACTGAGTATATTTTCTAATGGAAAATGGAGCTGGAAAAATCTATAGTAATTAAAAAAACATGTGCTACTGTCAACTAATGAAAACCTACTTGCATCACATAGACTGACATTGGATTGTAAAATGCAGTTTGAAGTTTTTAATAGAAAACTACAGGAATCATCAAAACATACCAATGTAAAATGATGAAGTAAATGAGTGACTGTGTAGGATTGTTAGAGGGGGCCCTCCACTATTTCGATCATACATGATGATTTATAAAACCTTCAACACTAAATTAGATTCCACAACATGTAAAATTCAACACACATAGCTTATCAAAAAGTCTAATATTTATTTCAAACGTAGACGTTCACCATTTGCCGGCCCGCATTACATAGAAAGGTTCAAATATTTATACTTATTGTTTAAAATTGGAAATTATATAATAGTACTAAACTAATAATGACATCTTGCCATTATCCTTGATCTTGTTCTCCAGATCCATGAAAATAGGAAAAAACTTTGCAAAATCAGAACGACCCTATTTTTATGCTTCATGGCAGCGTAGGTGGTTGTATTTGACCAGCGTTGACTTGACACCTGTGAAACCTGTTTTGTGAAGCCATTAGAAATTAATCCATCCTTGGACATTAAGGATTCTTCTAAGTGTTTCAGATCATGCCCATCTATCTTGCGAATATCCAAATCTAGGAGCATTTATAGGAAGTTGGAAAATTCTGTAATTTTATTGAAATTTAGATTTAAATGCTTTAAAAATTACAAAATTTAATTCATTAAGAGCAGCAACAATTATACCTTAGTTTTTTGAATTTCAAGGCCTTATGGATGAAACGTGAGGGTTTATGGATGAAATGTAAAGGATTAAGGAGATGATTTGAAGGGTTATGGAGCAAAAATAAGTGCCAAAAATAATGTCCAACAAAGACTTCCTTGTGTGTCATCACCAGAGTAATAGTAGCAGATCAACAAATACTGTAAGAAGGCCCAAAATAGAGGGCGATGATGTAAAGTTACCTTTGTTCCATGGGAACGGGACTGAATATCCCGAGTAATATTGGTTTCTCTGTGAAGATGAAGATGAAGACATTAAGAAGTGACAACTTGTGACAACTTTATGAGGTCGCGCATTAGAGTGGTATTTGAAGTTTGTGCAAGTACAGATAGGGAATCAACATAAGAATCTAGTGCATTTTAGGACCATATTGATTGAGGAATTTGGGAAACCTAAATATGAGTCATAATACATTACTGAATTGAAGGAAATCAAGTAGTATTCGAATGAGTCTATTTGGTATTTTGATCAATGACTTAATACACTGATGGCGAAGGTCAGTTTCAAAATGAGCGATGTACAACACATGGAATGGTTCATTGCAGCATTGGTTGCACATATTTGCATGCCATTAATGCGACAAAATATTGCAACACAGGCTGAGGCTCCAGAAATTGTGATGAAACTCGAGGCTTCACCAGTGGATGAAATTGGAGTTGGAATGAACTAGATCAAATCACAGCTGGAGAATCTGATGATTCAATTGCAAGATATCAAGAAGGGTAAAGGAATCCATGAATAAGTATGGTGTATTCTATGTTGCACAGATTACATCATAAATATCAATTCCCGGACTTCCCTGATTACCTGCAGTATGGTTCTCCTAATCCACTGATTCAAGGCAGTTTTCCATGCTGTCGGATCTGTCAAATTGGATGACATCGACATGAGGAATATGTATATCTCCAAACGTTAGTATCAAAACCTGCAAATTTTTTCTATAATTTTTGTCTATCTATTGGTCACGAGGAGAAGGATTATCAAGCATATGACCTGCTCTAAGAAAGGACAATGGATACATATTACATGAATGGAGAAGAGTATCGACCAGTAGAGAGGCCACCACTACAGTAGCCACTACAATTTGTGTAACCGTAACCATAGTTTGCTCCACTGCAACCTCATTTCAACCATATGTAGTACGTTCCATAGAAGCCATAGTATACTCAGTCACAGTATACGCAATCGCATTATGTTCAACCACAGGTGAGTCAGCCACAACAACAATAGTTTAATCAATCATAGTACCATCCACAAGGAGGATTTCATGGAATATTCAGAGGAGGACGGAATGGAGGTTTTGGTTGAGGAGGGGAATGAGGTCATGGACTTGTGCAATGCTACAATTGTGGAGTATTGGGGCATTACTAGCAAGATTTCTTAAACCTTTAGTCACAATGTACATACTGTATTGTTGCAGACCATACTGTCGAATATTATCCACAACTGATCGTGAAATGGAAACCGAAGAATGTTCTGCCACCACAGAATCATAATCAGAATGTGAACCAGAACATGAACCAGGATGTGAACCAACCCAAAAATCAAAATCAAGGGCCAACTATAGGGAAAATTTTGGAAAAACGTAGGATGAAACCTGTCAATGTTCCAGTTCTAAATCGAGTAGGCACAATGACAGGAGATGATGGTCTAATCCCACAGATTCAATTAGCAGCTTGAAAGAAGGTACAATTCAATGTTGATGCCTAGAAGGAAACATTATTTGATATAAGAGACATCATAAAAAGAGATACGGGTAAGTTTCCTCTCTATGAAATGCCATCTGGATTCAATTCAACATTGGAAGCAGGATTTCCAAAGAAGATTGGAACACTGCAAAATTTCCTTGAAAGTTCTTTGTCACTGGAAAAAGAACCTGATGTGCTAACCGATATCGCAAGTATGCTATAGCGACCAGCGAAAGGCCTTCATGATTACGTTGTGAACTCCTTGCACAAGAATAAAATGGACAAGTGATGTGAATGAATGTCCAAATTGGTGATTACGATGTGGACTCAGTCATTTTGGATCTCGGATTGGATGTCAACATTTTGACAAAGAAGACATGGGAAAATATGTGAAAACCATAGTTGGTTTGGTCTCCAGAACAATGACTAACCAATCAGGCCAGAGTGTCACAATTGGGCGAGTACCACACTTACTTGTGGAAGTAGAAGGGATGAATACTTATGTGGATTTTGATTCTATCGAAATCATTGACAAAGGAAACTCATATCTGACACTTCTAGGGATTGGGTGGGATAGTGACAATCTAGTGGTGATCAACTTCAAGAAGCGAGTAATGAATTTTGAGAACGTTGATATTAGAGCCATAGCCCCATTGGATCTAGGTGAAGGAAGGATATATGTCGAACCAATAAATGAGGAGGTCATAGGGGGATGGGACCATGCATACAATATTTCAGAGGACTACATCCATCCCACTACATATGGGGAGATGGGTTGGCAAAGTTCTAGCTTCGCATCATTGGATTTTGACAATGCACTTGAAAATGGGCAGAATCATCTACACGAAGTATCAATCTGAAAGTGTGGATGAATCACACAGTCACTACAAAGAGTGGCAAAAGAGGTTATTGAGTTACTCACATATGAAGGGATACCCAATTTGAATGAGTTTATCGATGAATGTGAAGACAAGGTATCAAAACCCCAATGACTATTGGCATTGGAGGAGGCACTAAAGGCCACTCCAACATGATGGTGGGTGACACACAATAAATTGATCGCTGGTTGGTCGTTATGTTGCAGACCATTGGAATTTTTATTTGGTGAAACAGAACTCTATCAGGGAGAGAAGTATGATGGAAAGAATAATCCTAATGATCGTTTGGTTTCATTTCAGACTGCGTGGGTGTCATGAATGAAGGATGAATGGGTACATGCTTTTGTACACATGTTGGATGAGATGTCACGAAAGTGGTATGTATCAGTATAACTCAAAAGGGAGATTACAACATCTAAAGACTTGGCAGTCTGTTTCAGCCACACTTTCAGATTTGTAGATGTTGATCCAATGATTCATAGTGCACTTCAACACATCTGAGATGTTGTCTTGGAAATAGTTCCAGCGGCGTTTCCTATGGAATTGCATGAGATACCAAGGATTCTATCGATGATGGAATGTTAGAATGTGACAGGAGAAACTGATGACGGGGATCATCCAAGGAATATTCGTATCATATAATCAGAAGCAATTCGAGATATCACAACACCAAAGATGTTGGCAGATAAAGTTCACCAAACTTTGAATATTTGGAAGGTCAATATTGGGATGAAGGAGGACCCGAAGTTCACCAATATAGGAGATTATTGGGACAAAGTTACTATGTCAAATATTACTAATCTATTGCATGATTTCCAGTATTTATTTCCTACCAAATTCTCTAAAATGAAAGGGATTTTAGGAGACTTGGGAAAAATGAAAATCCCTCTCAAGCTAGGGGTGAATCCGTTAAAGAAGCACCTGTATCGATTAAATTCATGATACAAAGAACGAGTGAAGGTTGAGATCAATAGGATTTTGGATACAGGAATCATCGAGCCTATGGAAGAGTCAAAATGGATCATTTTGATGGTTGTTCAAGATAAGAAGACAAGAGAAATATGAATCTATCTCGATATCCGAAAGTTAAATGTTGCATGTCTCCATGATCTATTCTCGACACCATTTACTAATGAGGTATTGAAAGGTGTAGTTGGATAAGAGGTATATTCCTTCATAGATGAATTTTCAAACTATCATTAGATCAAGATTGCGAAGGAAGATCAACATAAGATGACCTTTGTGACTGAATGGGGATTTTTTCAGTACACGGTGATGTCGTTTTTCCTTAAGAATGCATGTGCGATATTCTCAAGAATCGTAGTCGTTGCGTTTAAGGACTCCATCATAAATTTTTAGCAGTGTACATGAAAAATTGGATTGTCTATGGGATGGTAAAATACCACATTGCAAATCTGTGACTGATGTTGGAGAGATGTTGACAATACCAGATTGCATTGAATTTAGGAAAGTATAAATTTTGCGCACAATTTGGGATTTTGTTGGGGCATGTTGTCTATAAGGAAGGAATGTTGGCAGATCTGGCTGAGATCATGATAATTGTTAATCATACCCCACCAAAAAATGTGGAAGAACTCAGGGCGACATTGGGACATATAGGGTATTACCGAAAGTTCATAAGAGGATATGCAGCGATCACCGCACCGATGGAAAAGTTATTGAAGAAAGACGTGCAATTCAAATGGAGTCATGAGTGTTAAGGAAGTCTTGACACTATAAAAAATAATATGGTCACAATGCCAATATTGATATTTCTATATTGGACAAAGGAGTTTCACGTCCATGTCGATGCATCATCAGTCGCGTTAGGAGTAATTTTTTCACAACCAGGCACTAGTACATGTGGATATTTTTCCCACGGACTTTCGTTGCTATTGTAACACTTGTGCGTTGCTTTAGCAACAAAAATGGCCCCTTAGGTTCATGGGAAAACTTTCATCGCTAAAGCAATAGTTGTCTAACTTCGTCGCTATTGCAATGAACAACTCATGTCATTCTTTCAACGATAACCTAGCTGCTGTAGTGACAAAGGTCCGTCGCTCTTGCGACGAATAAATAGTTTCTATTGCGACGAAACAGGCGTCGCTCTTCCAACGAAAAATTAGTGACGAAGAGTAGGTTTGTCGCCAGAGTGATGGAATGATGCAATACTAAAAAAAAAAAGCAAACGTTGCAACGGAACTTCGTCATTGCAATGACGAAGTATTTGTCGCTATAACAACGATAGTCAGTTTTTAAAAAAATAAAAAAAAATTGCGACGAACATGTGTCTCTGTAGCAACGAAGATTCATCACTATAGCGACGCCAGGACATAACAAGTTCTGACAAACTTGCTATACTAGCAACGTAAATTTTCGTTGCTAGTATAGCAAGTTCGTCGGAACTTGCTATGGCCTGGCGTCGCTATAGTGACGAAAATGTCCTTTAAAAAAAAATAATGTGGAAAATTTGAAAGAAACAAAGAACATCAAAGGTGGAGAAATACATATGTTACCAAGATACAGATATGGATCAGGGTTGATTTGGATATGGATTCACCATATTTTTTATAAGGCGGGATCGTGATACAACAGGGAAATGACAGGAACGAAAAGATATACTTTTTTTTTATAATGAATAAAAAAATAAAGAAAAAATTCAAAACTATTCATGAAATATAAGAGTAAAACTATAAGTTATTGCCAGAATAGATAATTTTCATGCATATTACTATAAACCACTAATGTACCATAACTAATAATTTGATAAGTTATAACCATGACTGATATTGATAATTTTGAAGATAATTGCCTTTTTGTGGAAGGATGTAATCTAAGAAAATGGTACTGAAGAGATAAGAGACCACTTTGGCCATCATGTTTATACAGTCCATAAATAACCCTAAGACCTCTAGATATTACAAAATGGTGTAATAATAGCATCTTTCAACTGCTACAACTAACAAGGATATACACAAATTGTTGAAAGTTTTCCCTTAATTTTTTTGTATGGCCACAGGCTTGTTTTAACATATCTAGGATCATGACTGAACTAGTAGAAATGTAGATAGGCATATGCCAGAACTATATAAGCATTTGTGTAAACAGTGTTTCAGTGCTTTTTGAATATACCTTTCTTCTTTCTTGAATACAAAGTTGTGCTTTTTTCCTTTGAATAAAAAGGTGACAATACATGTTTGGCAACCAGATATCGAGCTTAGAAACTAGTTCATGCTTTTTACTTCAAGATTAATGGGCATTGTACAACTATATACTTTTTTGTAATCAATTCACTATATTTCTTTAGACTTTTTCCTTTCTGTGTCAAGAGAGCTTACAATATGTCTTGAGACATGCATGATCTATTTGATAATCATTGACCATTTGGTGATAATCCAATATATAATATAGTTTTCTCTCTTAAAATTGTTATAGGGAAAATGTATTTCTACATTAATCCATGCAGAACATTCAACATAGAATTCAAAGAATGCTGATTTGAAACAACACAGTACAGACAACACACACCTATTCACCGTAGAAACTTAGAAGATAAAATTCAAGCCAAAGTTAAATTTAACCACAAGGTAAATGCGCTACCCCACTTAATTGTAACATTGGGGATTCTGTGTAAGGTCTCTTAACTGACAAAACATGAAACATAAGAGGGAAAATTTAAATTTAAACCAGAGAACCAAGGAATCTACCCGATATTATTGGTGTAATAAAACCCCAGTAAACTAAATTTAATACAATATGGGAGAATATAATGTGATAATTCCAAAGGAAATATGCCCATTTCCATGAATCTACAATAGTCGAATGTGAAATCTTCCAACAGGATTATAGATAGATTATTATATATGACACTTGATGAGGCTCAGCTAGTTGCCTAAAAGTTTATGACTCGAGGATCGGATCCTATACATTCATAATTTTTTCACCAGTACTCACAACATTTTCTCAAATCCAAGGGACCTCTATCAGTATACAGAAAATATTGTCCAACTTACGTGAGCCTGTGTATTAAATAAACGACAAATATTTGAATTCTCTTGGTAAATCTAGGTACTCTCTACATACAAGCATTTCTAACAAACTACCAGACATCTCCAAAGAAATAAACATGACAAGCTTTAATACGCAATAAAATCAAAGAAAAACGTGACCTAATATCCAGAATATGACACAAAATAACTACACTTATTAAATACTTCACAAAATTTTAAAGCACTGAAGGTTCTCATTAGCAGAAGTGAGATAGTCGATGAGAAATATTTCACCTAACACTAGCTTTATTGACTAGGTAGCTACTTTCTGAATGATACTACATGGAATGGGTTGTCAATTTATAACAAGTAGAGAAATCAGTCTCTCACATAAGAATACAAAATTCCAGATGATTTTTCTCCCTCAAAATGCCCCATTTCAAAAATTAAGATAACTGAGATGTGATTATTTGTAGGCTTGCTCCAAAAAAATACTTATTTGCAAAATGATTAGAGATGCAAGAAAATATTCAGTTTTCCTTGGCCTCTAGAGATTGAACTCAGAGGCAAGTAATGAAAGGTGGCTTCATATGCAATGACATCAAATATATTAATGGTTGAACTATAATTCTACTCCATACTAAAGTACATTTCTGTTCATTTAATAGACACTAATAACACTGCTGTGACCTGTTATTTCTTTTGCAAGAAAAGTGACTCAGTCCATGCATCCCTTCAATGTGCACTCAATAACTTGATTTGGTGACCTGCATTTTTTGTTACAAGTAAATTAGTATTTGTCTGTAATCCATGGCCAATTTCTACACTAACATATTTCAGTTCATTGTACTTGATGTTAGTCAAACTTGTTCCAACAAGTTGTAAATGAAAGAACTTGAAACAAAACTAAACTAGAAACACATATAGAATGAACAAAAACAAAAAAACTCAATGCACTAGATGACCAAAAGCCTCTCGTAACTATCAATTACATCATGTTTAATATCCCAAGGTTACACAGAAGGCCTCCCCAAACTCAGTTCAAAATTATAACATCAGTCAATAAAAGGGAGAAAAACAATAGGCACTTTAGCCATTGCAACTCCCTTATAAGAAATGCCCATAAGAGTGATGCAATTATGGGAAGTCACAATTCCCCATAAACATGTTTGATGATGAAATTGGGGGAAGAAACTATGGAGATAAGGAGCATCCAAGGTCATATTCCTTGTATCCAATATCATACTCCTATCTGAAGAGGGAGAGTATGGAATTTAAATGGGTTTAACTAATATCACAATTGAGGAGAATAGAACATGCCAACAAACAATGACAGTAATAATTAATTCAACATGGCATATGTCACTCAAGTAAGCATGTGAAGCACTATCCATCATTAATTAAGACCCCAAATTAGGTCTTGGGAAGATACCAATTCCTAGATACCCCCATAAAACACCTCAATTGATAGAATAACCGACATTTATTAGAAAGCATGATTAATTAATCCTAAATCTAGTAATTTAAGTCATTAACAAACCATACAATATTGAAAGAATATTTTAGCCAATGCAACGCAAGAAGGAAAAGGCACTTGGATTTTTCAATATGTAGGCAGAAACACAGAAAAAGCAATGCTCCACCAAGTTTCTGGGACATGGGGACATGGGAGCAGGTGAATACATCTAGGGGGAATGTAGAAACACCGTACAAATTCTAGGGGACATTGGAATCTCTAACATATGGGACCCCACCCAAAAAAAAAAAAAAAAATAGAATTTAAAAATATGAAAACTGAAACAAAAATTATATGAAAATTGTAATGCGGAAAGATGATGTTAGTCATTGAAATATTATACATAACAATGCATCATTAACATATACAAGAAGTCATAAATACTAGCATTTACTCTAACCATTCTCTGCCAGCAGCAAGTTCTATTCTCAATAGTCACTGTCCAACAATGCCAACAAGATCTATTATGACTACCTAGAATGAGTTCACTCCAGCACCAAGGTCACTATAAATTTTTGGATTCCCAACCCGGTTTCAAGTTTCAACTGTGGATATTGTTTAATGCCCAACCCAAAGATTATATTTAACTGCAAAATAGGGTTTTTCTTCTCATAAACAAAACAGTAACTGAAACACTTTGAAATTTTTACACACATTTTAATGACGGGAAATAAAAGACAGCCACACCATAAAAATGAACACTCATATTTTTAGCTAAACTTGGCTCAGGAAAAACCATTAAGGGATAACCTGTGGAAAGAGATTTTTATTTTTCAAGGACAAAAATTACAAATTATTAACAGTAGTACTTATCTCCTTTTCTTCTAAAAAACTGTGCCAGAATCCCACTGGGAAACTCTGCTGAAAATATCAGTAATTACAGCCATTTCTCCTCGATTTTTGTGATGTTCTGATAGCAGCACAACCTCACACATGTTGCAATAAATATCAGCAATACGACCTGTACATATGTGCCAGTTTTGTCTTGAAAAAATGTGCCTAGCAACCCACAATTAATTCTCCTTGATTTCAATGCCTAACAACTCTGAAAATCATGCCTAGAATTATGACAGTACATCCTGCATTTATGGTTGTATGGCCTCCTCGAAATTCATGTCGTGTTCTCTTAATTTCATGCCCTTCTTGCTGCTGGTTTCTTGTTCTTGGTATTCGTTCTTAGTCACTTCTCTCTCAAACCCTTCTTCAAGTCTACCAAGTTTATTATAAAATTCACTTATTAAATATAAATGGCATTTGCAATATTTGTTTGCCTTTATGATAGAGAATAACCTTAGATATCACATTAGACTCTCGAAAAAAATAGTGTTTACAAGTCCAGGATTTGTCCTATAACACAATTTTATTGAGGAAACAAGCTATGCCCATTGTAAACATAATTTCAAACAAGAATTTTCCAATCAGTACTTTTCAATTTATGTGTAGCAAGGAAGAATCCCTAGCTATGTGCCGAAGCACCTACCTTTCGTCTATAGGATGGAAGGGTAGAGTCAACTGGATGGAAGAGCCTGTTGATGTATTTGTAAATTTGAAATGTATTCATCTATGTATCTTATGTCTTGTCCCCCGATGTTTATTCTGGGATGTGTTTGTAATGTAATTGAGTCATGATGTCATGCCCCGATGTTTCGACTGGGAGGATCTATAATGTAAACAAGTCATGTCAAGTCATTGTGGCTAACCCTCCTATTGTATAAGGGTTAAAGTCCCCGCAGTTCTGGGGCACTAGGGTTATTAGACTCACCTAGTGAAGTCGGCCCTAGTAGGGTTTTAGTCATGCCAGGAAGTAGTATAAATAGAGAGGTGACCTATCTATTTAACACACATCTCATACACACTCAAGTGTAGCGCATAGTTGAGGAAGGAGAAGACACCGGAGCTGGATAGAAAGAAGGTTATTGCTATCAGGAGATCATCTTATTGTTTTGGGATTTTCTATTTTGGTGCTGATTCTATCTATGAGGAAGTTGTGGGGTTTTCTCCATTTATGGTTTCCTCGAGGAAAAAAACTGTGATCATTGTCTCTTGTGTTTGATTGCTATGCTTGTTATTCTCTTAGTTAAATATCCTAATAATACTATCTTAATGTTAAAAATCTAACATGGTATCAGAGCTAACCTAAGAAGAAGACACTGTGCAGCTGTGGGAACTAGGGCTTCCTAGTTTGTGGATATTCCTCCATAGATTTTCAGCAAAAGTAAGGTGGAATAACTCTCCTCCCTAGGGCACATCTTTCTATTGAAGCAGAATCCAATTTTGAGGTTTTTCAGACCTAACACTGCTACCAAAAATTAGGGATTTTCACAGAAGAGGAATTTTTAAGTGAGCCCATGCATTGATTGATATCCTCCCCAAAGTCAAAGTTAGGGATCAATTTTAAAGAATTTGGTTGGACAGAACTATGGAAAAGAAAAACCCTTATCTGCTCCTGAACCAGTACTGTAGGATTTTAGCTCCAAATCTAGATCTGACATCTTGACCTGGTAAGATCTAAATCTTTAGTATTTCCATTTGAAGTTCCCAGTTAAGATGTCTCATCATACCAAGCTTGAGGAAGCTGGTAACTTCTGATCCTGGAGGTATAGGATCGCCCTGGTTCTAGAAGAGAATGAGTTGGACTCCTACATCAATGAGGAGGTTCTAGTCCCAGAGGGAGATGAGGCTAAGTATTTGCATAAGAAGAAGTTGGTTATGGCAAAGAGGATCATTGCTGATTATATCAAGGATCACTTTATACCATAGGTGTCCTCCCTCAAGACACCTAAAGCTATGTTTGATTCCCTAACCAAATTGTTTGAAGGGGAGAACATAAACCGGAATATGACTATGAGGAATCAACTGAAGAATGTGAAGATCCAGAATGCAAATACCATCTAGTCTTACTTCACAAGGGTTTCTCAGATCAAGGAACAATTAGAAGCAGTAGATGAAGAAGTGGAGAATGCAGAAATTGTGATGGCCACCTTGAATGGTATCCTTAGGACATGGGACTCCTTCATTCAAGGGATCTATGCTAGAAAGAAGTTAGTCAGGTTCAGCAGATTGTGGGAAGAATGTTCTCAAGAAGAATCTTGGATAGCATCTTGAGAAGAGAAGATGGGAAGTGAAGATGAAGCTCTCACAGTCCAATCCAAGAAACCTAGATCCAACCATCACAGAAGTAAGTACTCTCATCAAATAAATAACTCTAGAAATCCTAGAGATAAGTCTGAGTTCATTTGCTATACATGTGATGAAAGAGGACACTTTTCTAGAGATTGTCCTAAGAACAAAAGTAGCTCTCACAAGAAGAAGGGAAACAAGAGAAGACATCATGATCATGCTGTAGAGGATGATGAACCTTCATCAAAGAGAACCATATATGAAAGTGAATATTCTTCAAGTGAGGATGAATATCTTTTTATTTCTGCTCTCATGGGAAACATTACTCATGGAAGCAATGATTGGCTTATAGATAGTGGGGCTTCCAAACATATGACTGGATCCAAGGAATCCTTTGTGATACTTTCAGAACATGAATCACCTCACAAGGTGAAGCTAGGAGATGACTACTAATATCCAATAAAGAGTAGTGGGGAATATTCCTATAAGCTAGACTCTGGAAAGTCTATGAAAATGAAGGAAGTATTGTTTGTGCCAGAACTCAAGAAGAGCCTCCTATCCATATCTGCATTAGACGCAAAAGGAATGAGGGTTGCATTCATAGATGGTCAAGTCATCATGTGGCCAAAAGGAAAGACTATTGATGATGCAATAGTTATTGGTGAACAAGAAGGAGGTTTGTACAAATTTAAGGGCCATCCAGAACAAGCCTTGGTCCATGACACAATAGAGCCAAATAAAATTTGGAATAAAAGGCTTGCACATGTGCATTACAGAGCACTACCTCTTGCAAGCAAAGCTATTGAAGGTATTCTAGAAATACAAGCAAAACATGATGGGTTCTGCAAAGGATGTGCAAAAGGAAAGAACACAAAGAAGAAATTTCTGAGTAGTGAAAGCAAAGCAAAAGGAATCTTGGAAATCATCCACTCCGATGTATGCGGTCCTATGTCATCAAGTTCACTAAGCGGGTATGTATACTATGTTTATTTCATTGATGAATTTTCTAGGAAGACATGGATCTACTTCATGAAGAACAGAGACGAAGTATTCAACAAGTTCAAGGAATTCAAAGCCTTGATTGAGAATCACACTGAAAAGAAGATCAAGACCTTTCAATCAGACAACGGTGGAGAATTCACTTCAAATGAATTCAAAGAGCTATGCAAAGACTCAGGGATTAAGAGGGAGTTGTCCACTCCTTATAATCCACAACAGAATGGGATTGTAGAAAGGAAGAATAGAACTATCATGGAAGCTACAAGAGCAATGCTTCATGATTAAGATCTTCCTATGCATCTTTGGGCAGAAGTTTCTAGAATAGAGGTGTATGTAAAGAACCGTACTCCACATAGAGTACTCGAGAACAAGACTCCTGAAGAAGTATTCTCCAGAAAGAAACCAGAAGTCAGCCATCTCAGAATATTCGACTGTCCTGTGTACATACACATTCCAAAAGAGATGAGAACAAATATAGATCCTTCAGGAAAGAAGGGTGTATTTGTGGGATACTATGAAAGCTCGAAGGCTTATAGAATATATTTTCCAGAATACAAGAAGATTGACATCAGCAGGGATGTGACATTTGATGAAGACACAACTTACAACAAATCCAGAAAGAGACCCTTTGAAGAAACTGAAGAAGCAGAAGCACCCAGAATTCATGATACAACCATGAATGAAGAAACTCAAGAAGAAGATTGAGAATTTGAAGAACCACAAAGACCTGTAGATCCACCTTTGGAGAAGAATCCTCATAAGAGGAAACCTACTTGGGTACGTGAAATTATCCAAGGTGCGGAAAGATATGGGGCTCCAGAAGAGAATCACAGAGAAAGAAAGAGGAACAAATATTGCTTTGGGTATGTAGCTTTACTATGTGATTTCATTGATAAAGAACCTTCCAGTTATGAAGAAGCGGTAGAACAAAAAGAATGGAAGGATGCTATGATCGAAGAATATCAATCGATCATGAAGAATGATGTTTGGGATGTTGTCCCAAGACCAGAAGGGAAGCCAGTTGTAACTTACAAATGGATCTACAAGATCAAGCATGCTGCAGATAGTAGCATTAAAAAATATAAGGCAAGATTTGTGGCTCATGGTTTCTCACAAAAGGAAGGAATAGATTATGAAGAAACCTTTGCACCTGTATCCAAACACACTTCCATCAAATCAGTACTTGCTCTGGCTGTAGTGATGAAATGGAAGATACACCAGATGGATGTCAAGACTTCCTTCTTAAATGGTGTAGTAGAAGAGGAAGTGTATGTAGAACAACCACTCCGTTTTGAGACACATGATAGGGAGTCTCATGTGTGCAGATTGAAGAAAGCCCTGTACAGTTTGAAATAGGCACCCAGGACTTGGTACGATAGAATTGACAGCTTTCTATCCAGTTTGGGCTTTACTAAGAGTAAAGCAGATTCCAACCTTTACTACAAGGTTGAAGATGGCAACCCAGTGATGCTTCTACTATATGTAGATGATCTGTTTGTGACAGGTATGGATAGGTTAATTGCTGATACGAAGAGAAATCTTGCTACTGAGTTTGAAATGAAGGACTTGGGTATGATGCACTATTTCTTAGGCATGGAGGTGTGGCAGAGTGTAGATGGAATCTCCCTTGGATAAGGGAAGTATGCGGTAGAGATCCTGAAGAGGTTTGGGATGATGGACTGCAAAGCCATGGCCACACCTATGGAATCGAACCTAAAGCTATTGAGCGATGCTTCATCAAAATCAGTTGATGCTATGATGTATCATCATATGATTGGGTCCTTGATGTACCTGACTAACATGAGACCAAACATTTTCTTTGCTATGAACACCTTGAGATAGTTCTTGACAGATTCGAGAAATGTTCACTTGATTGCTGCAAAGCATATTCTAAGATACCTGAGGGGTACAGGTGATTATGGGATCAAGTATGAGTCAAATCAGAATATTAACCTAGAGGGTTATGTTGATTTAGATTGGGTAGGCAGTGCCATCAATAGGAAGAGCACTTCAGGGTGTTGCTTCAGTATGGGATCAGGTGTGATCTCTTGGTTTAGCAGGAAGCAATCCTATGTGGCACTAAGTACAGCTGAGGCAGAGTATGCCGTGGCTCGTTCAGCTAGTTGTGAGGAAATATGGCTGAGGAAGCTACTGTCTGATTTATTTGATCTCTAGTTGGATGCTACTTGTATACATTGTGAAAACCAGAGTTGTGTGAAGTTGTTAGAGAATCTAGTGTTCCATGACAAGTCAAAGCATATCGAGATCAAGTATCACTACATCAGGGATATGGTGCAGAGGGGAGTAGTGAAGCTCTAGTATGTTGTGACAGACGATCAGATAGCTGATGTGTTGATGAAGCTATTAGCTAGGGTGAAGTTTCAGTCCTTCAGGGAGAAGCTTGGTGTTCTCCAAATCAAGGTTCCCTCCAAAGGGAATTCATGAGTTCGTGAGCCATTCTGACATGGGAGAGGATTAAGTTCCTTCTATGGTTAGATGTAAGGGCTAATCCATTCTATCAAGGTGAGAGGATTTAGGTTCTTTCCATGTCATATATGAGTGCTATTGCCATTATGGGAATGGAGGTTCCTATTCAGTTACCAGGAAAACTCAGTCTAGGATTGAGAAGCCATTCTGATGTGAGAGAGGGATGTGTTCCCACTTAATCAGATGTAAGGAATAAACCATTCTGTCATGGCTAAAGGATTAGGTTCCTTCCATGTCATATGTGAGTGTTGGCCATTCTAACGAGTAGGTCAGATGTAAGGGCAAATTTCATTCTCTAGGAGAACGGAGGCACCTGGTCAGTTACTAGGTAGCTCAGTCTGGGACTGGAGGCCATTTTGATGCAATGATAGGATTAGTTCCTACATGATCAGATGTGAGTGCATGCCCTTTCGATGCGATGTGTGTACACATGGTCGAATGTAAGTGTAGAGCCTTTCTGATAGGATGAGGTCGAATATAAGTGTTGAGCCATTCTGGCGCGATGTGTTTACACATGGTTAGATGTGAGTGCTGTGCCTTTCTGACAAGATGGGGTTGGATGTAAGTGCAAATCATTTTCGATGTGATGTGATTGCACATGAACGGATATAAGTGCTAAGCCATTCTGACGCAATGTGTTTACACATGGTCAGATGTGAGTGCTAGGCCTTTCTGACAAGATGAGGTTAGATGTGAGTGCTGGGCATGCCTTTCTGACAAGATGAGGTCAGATGTAAGAGTTGGGTGGGCCATTCTGGCTTAAGTGTCAAATATAAGCACTGATGAAGACCTACATGAAGGGTAGGCCTACAGGATTGGCTTTGTAGAACTTCTTGTGATGAGAAGAATTGAGATAGCACCATTCTGAGATAACATGTGATGATGATCTATACTTGATGACGATCCAGATCAAGTGATGATCCAGATGTGATGATGATCCAGACTTGATGACGATCCAGATCAAGTGATGATCTAGACTTGATGATGATCTAGATCAAGTGATGATGATCCAGTAGTGATGATCCAATATTCATGATGATGTAGATCCTGTGATGAAGAATACCTGAAGAAGAAGATGACTTGAAGACTCGAAGACGAAGAAGACTTGAATATGAAGAAGACTTAAAGATGAAGATGACGAGATGATCTAGTCGATACAGAGAAGAAGACCAGTGCTGAAAATTGTGTCGAAAGAATACCTTCCTAGTTAAGAGGGAGTGTTGATGTATTTGTAACTTCAGAATGTATTCATTTATGTATCTTATGTCTTGTACCCCGATGTTTATTCTGGGATGTATCTGTAATGTAATTGAGTCATGATGTCATGCCCCGATGTTCCAATCGGGAGGATCTATAATGTAAGCAAGTCATGTCAAGTCATTGTGGGTAACCCTCCTATTGTCTAAGGGTTAAATTCCCCGTAGTTCTGAGGCACTAGGGTTATTAGAATCACCTAGTGAAGTCAGCCCTAGTAGGGTTTTAGTCATGCCAGGAAGTAGTATAAATAGAGAGTTGACCTCTCTATTTAACACACATCTCACACACACTCAAGTGTAGCACATAGTTGAGGAAGGAGAAGACATTGTGGCTAGATAGAAAGAAGGTTACTACTGTCAGGAGATCATCTTATTGTTTTGGGCTTTTCTATTTTGGTGCTGATTCTATCTCTGAGGAAGTTGCGGGGTTTTCTCCATTTATGGTTTCCCCAAGGAAAAACACTGTTTTCATTGTCTCTTGTGTTTGATTGTTGTGCTTGTTATTCTCTCAGTTAAAGATCCTAATAATGCTAGCTTAATGTTAAAAATCTAACAGAGTCTGCAACAGAAAACGTTAGAAAACCTGCAACAAGTTATCAATGGAGAACCTGCAAAATATTGTTAGAAGAAAAACTACACATACATCTAAGTAGAAAACTAAAACAAAAACAAACAATGCATGGAGATCATTATACCTAACCTCTTTGTGGAAAATGGGCCACCATGCCCTAGCTCAAGAAGAAACCTCACCTTACTGGTTTGAATGGTGTGGAGCTAAGCTCAACACACATGGGATATGGCTAGTGGAGTAAAAGGGAATGAGAGGGATGAATGGATTGAGAGAGTTGGCTCCTCAAGGCACTCATATAGGAAGAGTAATGATAGGGAGAGAATGAATGTTTTGAGAGTGACCTCCACCCCTGTATTTATAGCTTTTTTCTCAAGTTTTAGGGATTTTAGCCCTTGCTCATAATTTTAATCCCTTTCTAGGCTTTTAAGCCCCTTTCCGCCTCTTTTTAGCTCCCTTTTGGGTTTTTAGCCCCTTTTAGGGGTTTTAGCCCCTTTTTGATTTTTTTGAGCCTTTGAGGGGAAAACATAGGTTAAGTAAGGGTGTGGGGGTCAATAGGGATTAGGAAATGTATGTCTTTATGTGGTGTAGGTCATGTAGAGTGAGTTGGGTGATTTTTTGGGTTAACAGATTGCCCCTTGATGTGTGAGGGCAGGAGCTCATCGTATGGCCAATGGAAATCATAGGATTTTTTGGGGAAAGGTGGTGCTTCATGGGTTGGGACATGGTCACTTTTGGTTTTTGTATTAATATTGTTCCCATCAATGGGTGAGATACAAATAATGCGTGACATGTATATGGATGAGGCAGGCATCCCCATGTTTGTAACGATGTCAAAAGAATAATGTGATCTAGGCTCCAAAATGTAAGAGCCGATCATGTACAACTATTGTTACATAGTGGTTGCCTCAATAAGAGGATGAATACAATACATATATGAAGAATTGCTACATTGGACCCATGGCATTCTCATGGAATGCTATATCTTCATAACTGATGGTCTGCTAGATCTGGAATGGTACATAACTAGAGGGACTTACTGATGGAGAGTTAGATTCTTTGTGGTACAATATGCTGTATCAATCATGTATCTATACCGAAACAATGTTTTGGGGATTCTGAACATTGTCTCCAACGCAACCCAAAAATCAGAAGGGACATGAACCTGTTTGGGTCCCTCAATAGACTCATCAATGTGTTTGAGTCAGGTGACATCTGGGGTCTTCGACCAAATACTGCACGGACCAATACCCTATACAAATCTCAATAGTGCGATGATGTAGCTGGAGTCGAGCACATGAGACACAACCATCCTGAGAGGCACTAAGGACTCCTCTCAAGTGGTCCAAGGAACTCATCAATGAGGTTAATGAAACCAAGATACAGGAACATCTGGATCTATCCTATGGAATATATGTGTTGCCGTCGATAGAGGGAGACCTATAACTGTTCAAGGTGATGATGTTCCCCTGATTAGAAGCGCGAGGGAGATGACCAAGGGTGTGAGACAATCGAGGGATGATGCACGAAATTGGGGAACAAGGGAAGAAACAGGTACTGGGGACTCAAAATTCCATTGTTCAAAGTATGGTGGCATGGATGACCTGACACAAATGAAACTAACTCATAGGAGGGGGATCACAACTGTAATATCGGGAATGTAACTGCAGATGGGAAGTACTTGAAGGAGGCAAAAAAAATTTCTATTCATGGAATTGAAGGAAGACTCATCGCAAAATACTCTGAACAAAGGAGATCCAAAGGGGGAATGCTTTCGAACTGTTCCATGTGGGGTGGTGTCTAAAGACACCATTGTGGTAGGATCTCGTGGATATTTAGCAAGCCCAAGAAAGTAAATGCTTGATGGAGCTTTCAAGTTTAGAGAGTATGAAAGAATGAAGAAGACTCTAGTGGGGGATCTTTTTCGTTGATAGAATCCTGTTCCCAAAAAAGGATAAAAGTGTACATAGGAGAGCTCACCCATCCTTTTGGGGGATGGGATACTTCTTTACTGTTGGTAGTCTAATCAGGCCGGAAAAGGTTAAACCTATACTGACTGGACGATCATTCAAATACTTTTACGAGCATGAACGAAACCAAGGTTGATCGACGATCTTTTATTTATGAGAAGGATGGAAAAGAGCTTAAAGACAACCCATGATGAGCTTTTTCGTAGAGTTTGTTCCCAATGCCCGAGAAAGAATAAAAGGATGTAGAGGGATATGTTCTTGGCTTGATTGTGCCAAGGTGGTCCTTTTCATAAAGTAGTCTACATAGTCCACAAAAGGAGGTAAACGAGATGTTGTAGCCACCCTTTCTTATAATTTAATGAGTGGGAAAGGAAGCAAGGGCGCTCGACCATCTTTTCATTATTTTTAGGAATCAAAAAAGAGCTTAACAAAAAATCTGTTATGGTCAACCAAGCTGGGGGCATTGGTGGTTCTCCATGGTGGGACAGTGAGGGGTCATCAAAGGTGACCAATTATGCATCATGGATGGAGCAGGTGGCTCTTGAACATACCATTATATGCACCAGACAGTTAGCGGCAGAGGCTCACTAATCGAGGTGACCTCTAGTAATAGGTCCAGAAAATTAGTTGAAGTGGTGGTGGATGGACTAGACTACATATGATGTAAGCGTAGGTCTGGAGGCAGTTATATTTCCAAATGCATGCCAAAATGATCCAACTTCTAGAAAATGGTCTGGGAACCCGCGTAAGCTACGGTGGATAGATTAGATAGTTATATACGAAGGGCATGTAGACCGAGGTAACTTTTGGGAAATGACCCCGAGAATCACTCATTAAACAAGAGACGATGGTCCCGTAAATAGATTAAGGACATAAATTTGAAGCCAACAGTGCGAACGACAACCGAAACGGACTCTGTATGGCTTTGTTATGCTCGAAAGAAGAAACTAGACCTAATGAGGCCTATAAATGGGTGCGGATCACTTTGTGAAGTGTCATTGTCACTGTTCATTGCTGAGTTGGAGAGGAGGGCCCCAAAATTCTTTTGCTGATTTATTCTATTTCAATCAGTGGTTTTGAGATCCGTGACTTGTAGGTAAGAGTTCTTGTAAAGCCCATCTTTTTTAGTGGTTTGCATTTTTGGTTTGCTCATCTAGGACCCTCCTTTGGCCTGCTAGGGATTCTAGGAGTTAGGTCTCTCTTTTCGAGGGAAAATGAGCACTTGGGTCACTCCTATTGGGAAAAAAGGTGCGAACTAGGGTTGCTCTTATCTGGCCTGAATGAGTGACCTAGTCGCACTTGTCTAGCCTGTATGAGCGACCTGGTTGCTCCTTTGGGCCCAACATGTGCGATTTGGTCCTGGGTGTGCTTTTTTGCCGAGGGCTAGGGCTGACAACAGTTTTGTGCTTGTGCAGGATGGCCCCACTAGTGTGGCGAGAGCAAGACTACAAGGATCTATGAGGAGGTGCACTCAGAGATGCAATTACACATGATATACTTTCCCGCTGCAAACTCCTCAAGTAGGTGCCTTTGATGAAGAGCCTTTGACTATTACTTGAGGTATTAGTGAGTTTTTTGGATGCACAAGGGGAGTGCTTTATTATACATGGGAAACGTATCGATCTTACGCTATTGTATGTATACTTCCTTACTAGGCTCCCAATGTTGGGAGTGGTTGGTGATATGACACCAAAAATCTCATATGAGGAGAGGCTTGATGAGATCTATGAGAGGCACTGCTATGCCTCTACATATGTATGGGGCTCACATATTTTGATGTGTGATATTGAGAGTCTTCTAACTCGTGCAGTTGCAATAATGGTGGTGCGTATCTTGGGTTCATTTGGGAATCACAAGATATCTGGGGGTCAACTCGAGATGGTGGAGAGAGCTATGGGAGGCACATACTTTTCCTGGGCCCATATGTATTTGTCTGTTGTTTGGAATGCCCCAGACATTGCTAATTTGGTTGGCGGGGAGTTCTGTTTTTCCTCTTTTGTGTGTGCCTTCTTCTTTGAGAGGGTTCTGACTCTTAGGCCACATGTAGCAGTGCATGACAGTGGGCCTCGGGAGCCACGCATGCGCCGATGTGAGAGATGGTGATCCATGAGGGAGGTGGTATAGTGGGCCACTTTTTTACTAAGGAGCTACTGGATCAGTGGAAGTAGATACCGATCATTGTGGAGGATTACCCATATGCAGATATGGACTACACTGGGTATGCAGGGATACCCCATCCTCCAGGCCAGGCCTGGGGGCCAGACGGTATGTACACATGATAATTTTACGTTTTTCATTCATATATAGTTTGCTAGCTCATTGATAGCTTTTTGATATACTGGGGCTGATGATATCCTTGTGTACATGTGTAGATATTGGGCCACATCCACCAGTAGGTTACCAGCATTGCATGGGTGTAGTGGTGGGGTTGGAGTTACCCATGCGTAGGAAGGAGTGCAAGGTTATTGAGGATCTATGGTCGCTCATGGAGCACCTCCTAGAGGGAGTGACAGATGATGGGTGGCAGCACCTGGACCAGGATCTCATTGCTGCCTGGTACCATGCTCCCCACAATTGGGTCCCTTTGATGAGGATGATTACTATTGCAGTTTAGTATGTCTAGGCGGCGGCACTGGGTGATGTTTTGATGGATGATGATGCCATTGAGGAGGAGGAGGATAGATCTAAGGATGGGACATAGTCAAAGGAGCAGGATGATGAGTCCGACTCTAATTAGAAGCTTAGGGAGCTTCCCCTAGTGTGTTGGTGCACTTAGGATTTTTGTATCACGATGTATATTTAGCCAAGAAAGCATATGTAGCTTCTCTTTTTTTACTGGACATATTTGGACATACGATTTATATATATATGTATTTTTGATGCACGCGGATGCGCTTTTATGATTTTTATGTATGAGTATTTTATGATGATGTGGATGAAATGCCTAGATGATGTATTTTTACATGTGTATGCATATTTATGTGTGATGATGCATGATGCAGTTATCTTTATGCTTCCTATGTGCAATGATGAATATGCCAATTTAGAATGTCATTAGCCATTTGATCTACTACACTATTGAGGTTCCTGGGAACATGTGTGAATGTGATGGATTCAAATGTTCTAACCATCTGTTTAGTGTAGAGCAATTTTTTAAAGACGCAGGGATCACGCACCCGGTAATAGTTGTTTAACTGAGAGACAAGCAGCTGGGAGTCTAAGAAGACATCAAGATGGAAGATACCCAATTGGAGGGCGGCGACCAAGAGGCCAGTGGCACCATCATATTCATCCTGATTGGTGGTTGCAATGTCGACACATATTCCATCAATATGGATCAACTCATGTGACTGGGAGTAGATGACCCATGCAGCCGAGGCAATATTTGGAGAGCATCTGCTTGCTTCATCAGCAAATCCAATCTATCGATATGAGGTTGGATCCATTTTGGGTAGTCAAGGAAACAATGCGTAAAACTCACATAAAAAAGTGTGTAAAACAAAAAAGGATAAGACTTTGAACATCTCGGGTGAGACTTTGTCCACTCTGTGGATGTTTCTGGGCAAGGTAAAACTTGTTTGGGCCGGTGCTTAGGGAGTTCGCGCTAGTTGGGCATTGATAGAGTGAGAACCCTTGCTGGCAAGGCTTTGTTGGTGGGTTTTTTTTCCAACCAATGGTTTTGTTGCCAGGACCGAGTTGTGATTAAAAGGAGGATATGTTTTGGAATCCGACTCAACCAGAGATCAAGGAGTGGTTTGGTCTAAAACTATGAGAGTTTGCTGAAACTAAAAATCAAAATACGAAGCTGTCGATGGGTAATTGGTTGGACAGATATATTCATGATGGTCCTCATGAATGGTTCTTCTGCGAGTTTCCTATCATCTTGTATGAGTGGCTGGAAAAGTTCACTTCTAAGAAGAAAAACTTCCAAGAAGGAGAACCGACATCTTGGACTCTGTAGTTGACCCAAGAATTATGAGAAACAAATAATAAGGTATCACGGGCTATTGAGGTGTGGTTGGACAGTACCTTGGAGGGCTACATTACCGAGTTTGTGTTGGAGACATTTACCACCATACACACTCTTTTTGGTCAAATTGGCCTAGTTAAACCACTATCATAAGTAGTATTGACATTAATTGACATCAGTGGAGCATTAAATGTCATCATCCAGTCTCACCCACACCTACCTTTAGTCAAGGAGGTTAACTTATCCTTCTCCTACATTCGAGGAGGCTAACTGGAGCACTCCGAGGATGATATGAGTGATATTAATGCACCTAATTGCTAACTGGTGGTTACAATCAGTTTAACAGGTCAGTTAAGGCACCTCCTCTCATTATATATATATTTTAATGATTATTTAATGAACTATATTAAATAGGGGTGCCTCCACAACCTTCTGATGTGCAGTTCAACTTCAGTTAACCTTATTGGGGTTCATTGGAGTCAGTGAAGTGCTAACTCTTGATGGTTGGTGAGCTATGACATGTGTCTGATCTCTTTCAGTTGATACTTAATCATTTATTGCACTCTGACTTTGGTTAGGGTTAGTTGAGTCAATTAGGGTTTTGATTAGTGGTTAACTAAGTGTGGACTATGGCTTACAGTCAGTTAAGCTAGACTCACTCATTCAATTCGAATGACCTCCTAAGGAATTTAAATTGTCTCTTCATTAATGCTTGTAGCATGACATTGTAATTGTAATCATTCATTTCTTTATGTGAATACAGAGCGGCTACTATTCCTGTAGATCGATTACACCATTTCATGAGTTATTTGTTGATTAATCTTTGATGAGATTGATGCTTTGTTCCTATATCAATATACAAGATTAATATGGTATCAGAGCTTATGCCGAGATGAAGCTCTATCTCTCAAAAACAAGCTTTTTGATAGATTTCTACATGAAATTTGAGCAATAGATCAAAAATCTAGCACTGCACCAGAATCCAAGGCTTACCACTTAATACCCCAAGTAAAGAACTTGTTGATCAAGCTTGCTTGATTGACTATGTTGGGTGTGATGAAAGCCTAAAATGTGCAGGCTTTCTGACCTTACATTTCCCTTTCTGTTTTGATTTTCAGGTTTCTACAGGTGAAGCATTCACTCCAACACATCTAGATGGCCTCCTCAGTAGATCTCTTGACTCCATACAATTTCCACTCATGGAAAGGTGATATGGAGATTCAGCTACACTCCAGAATACTTTTTAGAGTCACTATGGACACTAAAGATGAGCCCAGATCCACCATAGAAAAATCAAGATTCTTGAACAAGAAGGATGAAGCCTTCGGTTTCTTGTGCCTCTCTATTTCCTGAGACCTTCTCTTCCATCTTGCGGGATTGAAGAATCCAAAAGAAATATGGGAAAAATTGGAGACTCTATATGGAAAGCATGATGACTTAAGGGTTGACCAGCTTGAAAATGAACTCATATCTCTCCAACCCTCCAACTTCGAGACTCTGAATGATTTTTTCACAAAGTTCAAGCATACTATTTTACTCTTGAAGAAATGCAAAGTGGAGAAGGAGGATGATCAGCTCATCCTCGCCATACTCCTCAAACTTGGGGTTGATTATTTAGTTTTTGTTTCTACATTCCATGCAGGGAAGCTCACAACCCCTGGATGGAAGATGCCTACACTCAATGCCTTCATTGAGTCCCTAACATGTGAACATGACAAGCTTGTCCACATGGGGATCATCAGATGTTCCCATGATCAATCCCTTCATGTCTCGAAGCCCAAATATATGAAGGGTAAAGGAAATTAGTAGAAGAACCCAAAAACTAAATTTGATGCTCCTAAAGCTAGAGTTGAAAATTAGCAGCATGATGAGTCTTCCGGCTCAAGAAAGAACAAAGGAAAAGGGAACCATGGCAAGGAAAAAGTCAAGTGTTCTTATTGTGGGAAGGGCTTCCACCCTGAACATGCCTGGATGAAGAAGAAGCTTGATGAAGATACCTCTTTCCTTGAGAGAATTCCTATCAATCTTCTGGAAAGCTTTTAGAGGAGAGATCAGCAAGATTGGGAACCAGAACATGAAAAAGGTCATGCCCTCAATGCAAGAACTTCGAAGTCCAAAGCACTCTTGATTGATTCTCGAGCTTCAAACCACATGATAGATGAAATAGACTCATTTTCATCCTTGGATACTAGCAAATCCATCCCCATCCACATGGGAGATGACTCCACCATCATTTCAGAATGACAAGGTACTGCAGATCTTGAAAATGGTTTTTTCTCTAATGTTTTGTATGTACTATCTTTGGCATCAAATATCCTTAGTGTCTATCAGATGACACATATAGGAGTTCCTAAGAGAGTTTCTTTCAGCCCAAATGATGTTGAGATAATAGAAATTGCATCTGGGAAACTCATTGCTAAAGGCCTTGCATACCATCATGCAAAAGCCTGTGAGTTCTCTCACTTTGTTGCGAATGCAAAGCCCACCACTCTGCTAACTCATGGAAATGAGGTTAGTAGGCTGTGGAATGAGAGGTTTGGCCATATTAATTTCAAATATTTGTAGCAATTATAGAAAAACTCCATGGTTGAAGGCCTCCCGGTCATCAAGGCAACCACGGGAATTTGAAGGGCTGTGTGATTGGAAAACACCCTGAGCACAAGTTCGATTGAGGGAAGGAAAATCAAGCTACATGCATATTGGGGCTGATACATTTTGATATCAGAGGTATAATTCCTGTCACATCCTTGAATGGATCAAGGTATATTCTTACTTTCATTGATTATTTTTCAAGGTATACCTGGGTTTTCTTTCTAAAAAAGAATTCAAAAGTATGTGAAAATTTTTCTGAATTGAAGGCCTTGATCGAAAATGCCTCTGGGCTTAAGATCAAGATATTGAGATATGATAATGTAGGGGATCATGTCAGTAATGAGTTGCTGTACATATTCTCCCAAAGTGGTATTTAGGTCCAACATTCAATTCCCTACACTCCACAGCAGAACGGAGTAGCGGAAAGGAAGAATCGGTCTCTCAAAGAGATGACCACCTGTATGTTGGAATCCAAGAAGCTTGCAGCAAATTTGTGGGCTGAGGCCATGAATGTTGCAGAATAAATTTAGAATAGGATTCCACACTCATCCATTAAAGGGAATACCCCTTTCGAAACATACTTCGGACACAAGCCGGATGTGTCGAACCTACGGGTGTTTGGGTCCACTGCATGGGCACGAATTCCGCTTGATAAAAGAAGGGCTTTGCAACCGAAAATAATAGAATGTTTGTTTATTGGGTATCCTGATGAATCTAAATATTTCAAGCTTCTAGATATCAAGACCAAACATATCATCATCGAGATAAGTGTCAAGTTCGATGAGCCTCTTTAGGAGGTGGAACTAGTGAAGGAGAAAACTGCTGAATTTCCTTCCTATTCTACTGAATATTTGGAAGATGAAATTGGGGGTGATGACCCTAATTTGGATCCTTTGATTTATGATTTCAATGTGCAGCAATCATCATATTTTTAATCAGAAGCTTAAGTGCAAAATCATCTTCCTACATGGGCCCGACAGACACTCTCCTCTGCAGGAGACAACATTGGAAATCCGGATGATCCAAGGAGAACCCAGTCTGATTTCCAAAGAGTAGGTATTGCACTCTCTTTTCCGGATAATTTTATATCTGAAACTTGCTATTTTATGATTAGTTTAGATAGAAAATCCTACTATAATGCTCGGAAGGATCTGATATGGCAAGTTGCCATTAATGAAGAGATGAATTCTCTTCAGAAAAACACTACTTGGGAGCTAGTTTCTCTTCCTCTGGGAAGGAAATTGGTTCAATGAAAGTGGGTGTTTCAGACCAAGGTTGATGCTGATGGAAGCACCCAAAAATATAAGGCAAGGTTGGTGGAAAAAGGTTTCTCTCAGGTCCAAGGAGTAGACTACCATGAGACCTTTGCACTGGTTGCAAAAATGGACTCCATCCGCCTTGTTTTGGCAATTTCAGCATCCAAGCACTGGGAAGTGCATCACATGGATGTTAAGTTAGCATTTCTGCATGGAGATATTCATGAGGAGATATACATGAATCATTTTGAGGGATACATCACTGATCCATCTTTAGTTTGCAAGCTAAAGAAGTCACTATACGGGTTAAAACAGGCCCCAAGAGAGTGGTATTCCAAGATGGATGCCTTCCTTCTCTCGCAAACTTTTCGGAGATGTATACTAGATACAAATTTATATTTACAGCAGTATGATGGTAATATAATTATAATTGTTTTATATTTTTATGACTTACTGATCACAGGTAGCATAGTTGCCTCCATTTGAGCCATCAAAACTGCTCTCCACAATGCCTTTGAAATGAGTGATTTGGGGCCTCTAAAACAATTTTTGGGGCTCGAAATTGAGAAAAATTCTGATGGGATTATGGTAATTCAGTCCAAATAAATTTCATATATATTAGTAAAGTTTAACATGGATGATTTTAGTCCTACACCATTCCCTTTCCTTTCAGGGATAAGCCTTGAAGAAAGAAAAAGCACACCTCTCATGGACTGCACTATCTATCGACAGCTGATTGGTAGCTTGTTGTACTTGACACATTCTCAACCTGATATTTGTTATGCCATGAATTCTGTATAAAGATACATACAACAGCCTTGTGATATTCATTGGAAGGAAGCCAAGAGGATCCTCCAGTATATTAAGGGAACCAGGACCTACGGCATTCACTATGCTGCAGACTCCGAGCTAGAGCTGGTTGGATACACAGATTCTGATTGGGTGAGTGATTCTATTGATTAGAAGTCTACTTCTGGATATGTATTGATGTTTGGTGGTGGCCCCATTTTCTGGTCAAGCAAAAAGCAGGCTGCCATAGCACTATCTTCAGCATAGGTTGAGTATCGAGGAGTGGTGAATTCTTGCATCCAAGCAGTTTGGTTGCAAGGCATTATTTCAGAGTTTGATCTTGGTATTACTTTTTCCACTGTCCTATTTTGTGACAATCAAAGTGCTATTAAGATATCCATGGATCCAGTTACTAGGCAGAGGACCAAGCATGTAGAGATCCATATGCACAGAACCATCATTCTACAATACTGCTCAACTGATGAGCAGATTGCAAACATCTTCGCCAAGAGATTTTCAGAAAAGAAATTCACTTACCTCCATTCACTGTTGGGGGTGAGTTCATTAGGGTGATTTAGACTGCTTTCAGTGTTCATCTTGAGGGGGGTTTTTTCCCATTGGTTTTTCCCTCTTTTCCTCACTTAGTTTGTTTTGAGCATTGTTTTAGTTTCAGCATTGTACAGGGTGACCTATGGCCTTAGTTGCTGTGGCCCTAGCATTTTTATGCATTTGTGTTTTCTAACTCCTCCTGAGTATAGCTTAAGGGGGGGTGTTGGAGACATTCACCACCATACACACTCTTTTTGGTCAAATTGGCCTAGTTAAACCACTATCCTAAGTATTATTGACATTAATTGACATCAGTGGAGCATTAAATGTCATCATCCAGTCTCACCCACTCCTACCTTCAGTCAAGGAGGTTAACTTAGCCTTCTCCTACATTTGGGGAGGCTAACTGGAGAACTCTGGGGGTGATCTGAGTGATATTAATGCACCTGATTGCTAACTGGTTGTTAATCAGTTAAATAGGTTAGTTAAGGCGCCTCCTCTCATTAAATATATTATTTAATGAATATTTAATGAACTAGAGTCAATAGGGGCACCTCCACCAACTTCTGATGTGTAGTTCAACTTCAGTTAACCTCATTAGGGTTCATTGGAGTTAGTGTAGCACTACCTTTGATGGTTGGTGAGCTGTGACATGTGTCTGATCTCTTTCAGTTGAGACTCAGTCATTTATTGCACTTCGAATTTGGTTAGGGTTAGTTGAGTCAATTAGGGTTTTGATCAGTGGTTAACTGAGTGTGGACTATGGCTTATAGTTAGTTAAGCTAGACTCACTCATTCAATTTGAATGACCTCCTAAGGAATTCGAATTGTCTCTTCATTCATGCTTGTAGCATGACATTGTAATTGTAATCATTCATTTATTTATGTGAATATAGAGTGGCTACTATTCTTGTAGACCAATTACACCATTTCATGAGTTATTTGTTGATTAATTTTTGATGAGATTGATGATTTTATCCTAGATCAATATACAATATTAATAGTTTGCAGTTGATACAAATAAGTCATTTAGTGAAGTAGAAAGGGGTTCTTCAATGGACCATGAGGTATATTTTTTGCTGTCTTTGCAGCTATCTATTAAACAACTTGTCTGTGAAAAAGGTATTTTGAATATGGACCAAGAGTAGTGGAACTCTGGTGTGTGGAGGATGTAGACACCGTGACGAAAGGGGGGAGATGCATGGAAAGGTAAGGGGTAGATAGGCATGAGTTCTGGTGAGATTGTGAAGGTCATCGAGGAAAGAAGTGGTTGTACAAGAGGAGGAGAAAGGTTTAGAGAGAAGAGGTAGAGGATAGGAGAAGGCCCTGCTGTGATTGAAGTGCGATACCATGAAGAAAAACAAGATGGGACAAAGTGACCTTTTAGTGACAATGATGATGAATAGGCCCAGGATACGCCAAGAATAATGGCAGGCTTGAATCACTGCAGTAATGTGTACACACCTCCATGCACTACTCCATCACTAGGAAGAAATGCGCATTCTACATTGACTTTCTCGATGTGTCAGTAGGAGTCTAGTAGTAGAGTACCTGCCAGAGGAAGAAGGCCTAGAATGGTGGATGAAGAAACGAAGCTACCAATATTTCATGGAAATGACACCGATGACCCAGAGCAATATTGGTTCTTGTACGAGGCGATCTGGACCACCCGACAGACTGTGGATGACGATGTTAAGAAAATCTAGCTGGAAACCACCCTCAGGGGTCATGCACTGGATTAGTACATGAGATTCATGTTGGTTCCTCAGGGAGGTATAGCAAAAACATTGGATGAGATCAGTAAGGGGTTATTTGAATAATTCAAGAAGCCAAAGTCTGAGGCTCAGTACATTACCGAGCTGAAAGAAATCAAGTAGTTCCCCAATGAAACAATTTGGGACTTTCATCAATGGTTTAAGACGTTGATGGCTCGAGTCAGCTTCCAGATGAGTGATGTTCAACATAAGGAGTGGTTCATCATTGTGCTTGTCCCACATATCATATAATCACTAATGCAGTAAAAGATTGCAACACAGAGTGAGGCTCTAGAAATCGCGATTGAATTAGAAGCATCGTTGGTAGGAGAAACCACGGTCAGGATGAACCAAAATCAAGCATTATTGGCCAATCTGACGCTCCAACTACAACATATATCAAGAAGGCTAAGGAAGATCATGATGACCTTTGATGCACCCGGTTTCATGTAGATGGACACACCAAGGATACATGTCTAATATTCCGAAAGTATTTACTTTCATGATCCTCGAACCCATTGATCTTCACTGGTGTACCATGGTGCTGCATATGTCAAGTCTATGGGAATTGACATGAGAACTACGACTACATGCAAAATATGGTTATTAAGGTAGAGAGTCTGTATTGTACCTTTTATAGGTAAGTAGGACACGACAATAAAAACTGTTGAGCTTATGACTTGCTCCAGGAAAGGACACATGATTCATACTTTGTCAAAGGTGAGGACCCCCAGGCAATGCAAGAGTAGCCACAGATGGAATAGCCAACAGTGCAGGTGTAGTATACACCTCCATCCTAGATGTAGTTTATCCCGTTGCAACTGCAGTAGCAATTTACATCACATCCACAATTTGCACCATATCCGCAGTTCGTAGCGCAACCACAATTTGCCCCACAACCACAGTATAATCAGGTACCACTCATTCAGCCTCAGCCACAATATGTTCAAGCTGCACACTATCTCTAGCAACAATGAAACCCCCCACAATAGCAGTTGGCCCAACTATAGTTTCAGCAAGGAGGAGTCCAAGGAGGATTCCGTAGTGGATTCAGGGGATGAGGAGGAGGCTTCGGTCGATGTCGAGAATCAATATAGTGTTATACCTATGGAGTATTTAGGAACTACCAGAGGGAGTGTCCTCATGCGCAGTGTACATACTGTGAGGCCAATGAAAATTTCCCTCATCTTATTGCAAAGTGGTAGGATGGAGACATTCCTCAGTTGTAGAATGCATAGACTCAGAACCAGACAACGTTCCAAGTGCATAACCAAAAAACGATGCAGAATCAGATCCCGCCACAAACTCAGAGTCAGCCAATAAACCCACTGTTGAATCAGAAGCCACCATTGAGTCAAACCCAGAACTTGAATCAACGATCGACGATTGCAACACTTCAAGCCAAACCGTGAACGAAGGATGTCAATGTTGGGGTTGTCACTTGCGTCGGTGCGACAACTAGAGAAGATGGACCGCATCAGCAAGTTCTGTTCACTGGAAAGAAAAATGTAGCATTTGATATTGTGATGGAGAAAGACACCTTCTTCGAGGCCAAGTATGCAGTTGGGAGAAATCCGGGTAAGTTACCTATTATCAAAATTTTGTCTACTTTTGATCCATCTATAGAGGCAGGACAATCGCGGCAGCATGGTACCTTGCAGCAGTTCTTTAAGAGTTTCTTGTCGCTATAAATGGATCCCATATCCCTTGTAAAGATTGAGAAGTTGTTGTACCATCGAGATAAGAAATTGAAATATTTCACGGTGAACTCCTTACAAAAGAGGAATACAGGCAAGGAGATGAGGATGAACACCTAGATCAAAGATTATGATGTTGACTCGGTTATTCTAGATCTTGGATCAGATGTAAAAATTCTGACTAAGCAAACTTGGCAAATGATGGGGAAGCTGACATTGGGATGGTCGTTGATACAGATGAGACTAGAAAATAAGGCAAAGGTTTATCCCTTTGGTTGCGTCTCAAACCTGGTTGTCGATGTTGAAGGTATGAAAATGCATGCTGATTTTGATGTGATAGAAGTGGTTAAAGATGCAAGTTCCTATCCCGCACTGCTAGGGATTGGGTGGGCTAATGATAGCATGGCGGTTATTAATTTCAAAAAATGGGCTATGACATTTGAGAACTAGTATGTCAAGGTCATTGCTCCCATGGACCCTCAGGAAGGACACTGATATATTGAACCTGTGAGGGATGAATGCAATAGAAGTTGGGATCACACCTATAATATCTCTGAACACTATATCCACCCTACCATCGATGGTGAACTTGGATGGTGTAGCAATATTTCTGCATCGTTTGATTTTGGTGATGCTATGGAAAATTGGCAAAATAGGCTGCATGAGGTGTCATTAAGGAAATGTGCTTTGATCACATAGTCTCTCCATCGTGTAGCTATTGAGATTGTCAAGTTACGAATTTATGAAGGGCTTCCATAGTTATTAGAATTCCTTTGAGAATTTGATAATAAAGTGGTTGTGTTGATGTATATGTAACTTCAGAATGTATTTCACTTGTATTTCCTATGTATTGTAACCCGATGTTTATTCCAGGATGTACTTGAGTCATGTCATGCCCCGATGTTCCTATTGAGAGGTTCTATAATGTAAACAAGTCATGTCAAGTCATTCTGGGTAACCCTCCTATTGGTCAAGGGTAAAGTCCCCACAGCTCTAGGGCACTAGGGTTATTAGACTCTCCTAGAGAGGTCGGCCCTAGTAGGGCTTAGTCAAGTCGAGAATTAGTATAAATAGAGAGTTGGCCTCTCTATTTATCACACATCTCATACACATCGAAGTGTAGTGCATAGTTGAGGACGGAGAAGACACTGGGGCTAGAAAGAAAGAGGTTATTGTTGTCGGTAGATCACCTTACTGTTTTGGGGTTCTACTTTTGGTGCTGATTCTAGCTCTGAAGAAGTTGTGGGGTTTTCACCATTTATGGTTTCCCTGAGGATAAACATTGTGTTCATTGTCTCTTGTGTTTGATTTCTGTGCTTGTTATTCTCTCAATTAAAGATCCTAATATAATGCTAACTGAATGATAAAAATCTAACAGTTTGAAACACAAAGGGTACTGGCCCTAGATGTAGCACCAAAGGCTACCCCGGCCCGATGGTGGGAAACACACAAGCAGATGATCCATGACTAGGGACAGTGTCGAAGATTGATGATGGTGTGTTTTGGCGATTTGGAGGTCTATCATGCTAGGAGATACGATGGAAGGAATGACCCCGCCAGTCACTTGATGGAATGTCAGGCCTTATGGGCATCGTGACCTAAAGATGAGTGGGTCCATGCTTTTGTTCATACTCTGGACGAGATGCCAAGATCCTGGTATGTAGCGGCAGAAATGCGCAGAACTATAACCACTTGGGTGGATTTGTCTGTTCTGTTTGCGTAGACATTTAGTTTCCAGGATGCCAACCTAGATGTACATAATGCATTGCAAATCATCTATGACGTAGTGTTGAAGGTCGTCCCTGTCACATACGTAGTTGATCCACATGCGGACTGCTCAATGCAATCCATGATGACATGTTACAATCTATCTGGAGAACCTGAAGATGATGATGAGTTGCAGAATGTTAATATTCTGTAGTTAGAAGGAAGCCCCGATTTGCAATTCCAGACATACCAGTGGATTCGATGAGTCAACTGCTAAAGATCAGGAAAGTCAACATTGGGTTGGAAGAGAACCCAAAATTTGCCAATATTGGGGACTATTGGGACGAGGAAATAATGGCCAAAATCACGGACCTGCTACATGAATTCTAGGATTTTTTTCGACGCGATTCTCAGAAATGAAGGGGATATTAGGGGACCTGGGGGAGATGAAAATCTCATTGAAACCAAATGCAAAACCTGTGCGAAAGATGCCATATTGACTAAACCCACGATACAAGGACCATGTGAAGGCTCAGATTGACCAGATGCTGGATGCTGGGATCATCGAGCTTGTTGAAGAATCATAGTGGATAAGCCTTATGGTGGTTCAGGATAAAAAGACCAGCGAAGTCCATATTTGTGTCGAACTAAGAAAGTTGAATGATGCCTGCATACATGATCTGTTTTGGACTCCGTTTACAGATGAGGTCCTTGAAGGAGTAGGTGGTTAGGAGATGTATTCCTTCACAGATGGATTTTTAGGGTACCTCCAGATCCAGATTGCAAAGGAGGATCACCATAAGACCACGTTTGTCACTAAATGGGTTTGTTTTCAATATACAGTCATGCCCTTTGGGATGAAGAATGCGCAAGCAATATTTTCTCGGGTAGTTGTCACTGTGTTTAAATACTTTTTTCAAAAGTTCCTACAAGTATGTATGGATGATTGGATAGTCTATGGGTTAATTAGGGACCATATCAACAACTTGTGATTGATGCTAGAAAGGTGTCGACAGCATCAGATTGGATTAAATTCTAAGAAGTCCATTTCTATGCGTCGTTTGGAATGCTACTCAGACACATAGTATGTAAGGAAGTTCTATTGGTTGATCCAATGAAGATCATGCTAATTCTTAGTTTGGTGCCACTGATGAATGTGAATATGCTTCAGGTGATGCTGGGGCACATGGGGTACTATCGCAAGTTCATCAAAGGATACACTGTGATTACTGCCCCTATGGAGAAGCTATTAAAGAAGGATACTGCATTTGAGTGGAGTCAGTAATGTCAAGGAAGTTTTAACACACTGAAGGCCAAGATGGCCTTTGCACCCATACTGGTATTCCCTGATTGGAACAAGGAGTTCCATGTGCATGTCAATGCCTCTTATGTTGCATTGGGGGTTGTGCTTGCACAACCAGGTGAGGGAGACCTGGATCACTTGATCGCTTATGCCAGTAGGAAGTTGTCATTTGTTGAAAAAAATTACACAATTACTAAAAGAGAAGGCTTGGCAATGGTTTATGCCTTGCAAAAGTTCAGGCACTATTTGTTAGGCGGTCACTTCAAAATGTTCACCGATTATTCCACCTTGCAATATTTGGTCAATAAGCCTGTGTTGGGGGGGAATATCTGTCGATGGCTACTAATTTTTTAGGAATTTGACTTTGAAATAGTTGTGAATCTAGGACGGTTGAATGTTGGTCTTGGTCACTTATCTCGCATTGAGACCATAGAAGAACCTACCAATATTGATGACAAATTGCCAAATGTGCAACTGTTCCGTGTCGATATCACAGATGATCATTATGCCCTAATCATTTAGTTCTTGACCACTAGTGTTTCCCCTGGGAACCTGTCAAACAGTCAGAAGAAGCAGTGGGTAGTAAAGGCTTCATATTTCCAGCTAATTGTTGGGCAGTTATACAATATTGGACCAGATGAAATCTTGCAACGGTGTATCCTACCGCATGAGAAGGGGCCCATTCTAGAAGAAGCACATGCAGGATTCACGAGAGGTTACTATGGAGGAAGGGATGCTACATGGAAGGTGTTGTGCACTGGGCTATGGTGGCCTACGTTGCATAATGATGCTGTAGACTATGCGGGAAGTTGTGATGTCTGCTAGTGTGTCAGTAAACCATCGCGACGGGATGAGATGTCGCTTATGTCGTGTTGCCACCTTTCACACACCTAGGTCACATGGCAGAAATATTCAAGCCACTTGGTGTGTCCTTGGGGGCAAGTCTCAAGTCAAGGATGTCACCTTGTTCTTGACTCCTTCGTTTAGGCTCAACTCCTAACGGAGCCAAGGGGGGTAGACCCTATTAATTTACCAAGGCTAGATTACTTAGTATGGTGATGTTAAACTGAATGAGTTACTTAGGAGTTTGAGATTTAACTATATATAATCAAATATGGCAAGATACAAAAATGAACACACAGAAGCACAATGCTGAGACACAATATATATATAAAGCAAGAAAATAACTAGTGCCTTAGAATGGAGTCAAAAAATAAGATCAATGTACTTGCATGTGCTTGGAGTGAATGTTTTGCGATTGCCTCTTGGTACGTTTTAAGTTAAATTTGAGGTGTGAGTTGATTACAATTAGGCAAAAGAGGGACTCCAAATATACCCAAGAGTACTTGGAGTATGTCCAAAACTAAACCTTCACGGCTACTTGCAAGGAATATATGGGATGAATGGAGTCTCTGGGGCTATTGTTCATAACGCACCCATTAGGGTGTGATAGAGATCGGTGCCCCGAGGTCACTTTTCAGTAAGTTCCCACTTCCTTTGGGTATTTTTCCACCGTGATGGTTTGATCTAGGTGTTGGATTTTCACTTGTTGGTTTGTTAATTTGGGAGAGTGAGTCCTAATTATACTAGTCACTCAAGTGATTCTGATATAGCTTGACTGATCAGATGAACCGCAGCCAAGTGTAGAGCATACACACCGGAATCTTGTTAATTTTAGTAAATTTTATACTGGGTGTTCTTGTTTAAAAGAAAACCCTCCAGGAACCTCTTTCGATACAAGTGGATCTCAATCAGGAGGAGGGGTTAATTTTATAATAGCTGAAAAATGAATGGTAGAAAAGAAAACAGATACTCAATTCTAGTTTCCTAATTAGTCCTACCACGAATCTCTTTCCCCTTTCGGGTCAATCGGGAAGTCATGGGGTAAGTATTATGATTACTTTGAAATATAAAATATGGAATATGAAATTGGTAGGTAAATAAAGTATACTACCCTACAAATTAGATCAATTCTAGTTTGAACAGAAATGATCAAAAAGCAACAAAAGGGACACCGGTGCAAATCCCCCCAAGGGGGATGGGGAATGGGCTTGAAAGAGCCTATTCAGAAAATTAATTTTATTAACAGCAGTTACAATATCAGAGAACTGATATAATTCCTCTTGATACTTATATGGAGTGAGATCAAGAGCTTACAAAGTGCGAAAATTAAAGGTTTTGGTCAAATGGGAGACCCCTGGGGGGATTTCAACGCTCCTGCGGCCACTTCCAAACAGCATATTCATTTTACAATATGTCAAACCTGATAAAAAATAGCAAGCATATCAGATTGAAATATTCACAAAATCACTCTGAAATTACCTTTGGGTCAGCTTACGTTTAACCAAAAAATGCTAAGTAAAACTAGTTTAAACAGGTAAAAAAAAGGAACCAAGGAAAGCAAGCTTTCCTTGGGATCTTGGCTTGCATTTTAGGTAGAAAATATGATGTGCACTGATTTCTAGGTTTATCTTTTATAACAGCAAAAATAAATCTAATGCATGCAAGCTACCAATTTTCTTTAAAATTCCATGCAAAAAGGACGATTTCCCTAAAGCTAGATCTAGAATGCTTATGAAACCTTTTAAGTGTGAGATCTAGTTTATGGGATTTGATAAGATAGATCTATGTCAAATTTAATTTTAATATGATATATCTAAACAAAATCAAAGCTATGAACAAAGTAACCGGGTAGAAGAGTTGATTTTGAGGGAGGAAGAGAAGGAGAGAAGTGTTGGTAGCCTTGAAGATCCACAGTGGAGCTTTCAGGTGGAATTTCATGGTACTATGCCTTTGGAAGGTTTTGGAGAGAGTGAAGAAGCAAACTAGATCAGAATCCTCTCCAATCTAGGAACTTTCTACTCAGTCGAAATAAAAAACCTTGCCGAAAAACTTGTAAGATCCGATTAGTACATACATAGAGATTCAGAATAACATGCATATAAGCTTATAGAACATGTTGAATCTAGATCTATAAACATGCATCAAAGGAAAGAGATGGCCAATGAACTTATTGAAAATCACATTTCCTATCAAGATTATAATAAGATTATTATCAATCTTAACAACGAATCTATAAGCAATTAACAAATCATGAACACAGATACAGGTTACCTTAGTAAAAAGATGGAAATGATCATCCACACATACAATGGAATAACACCGTCTTGCCTCCAAAGCTTCTCTTTATTTCAAATGAACAATAAAAACAATACAATAGCAGCAGTAGCACCTCAATCCCAGTTCTAACTAGCTTGGAAGAGGAGGCTGTGCCTGGATATATACCAAATACAGGACATCCAGCCTAGGGGGGGCACAATTCCTCATAGAATCATATGAAATCAGCTGGTGGATAGTCCATCAATGCAGAACTGAATCTGAACTAAGCCTACTTGTCAACCGGGGGCTTGATTGAGCTGACACATCAGTCCACAGAGAATCCAAGAGAGTCCACACATGTGGAGGAGAGAGAGAGGGCACAATTCCTCATGAAGACGACTGAAGATCAACTCTGGATCTGATTTGATCACCTCCTTCAGTCAAGGATTTGTCAGATCCAGTCAATCTATTTTAGATCTGACTAATTTCAATCAAATCGGTTGAGAATCCACTGATTTATGATTTTGGATTTTCTCCATTATTCATCAATTTATTAATTAAAATAATCAATAATTGATTTTTGGGGCTTTCTGACCTGAGTGATGGAAAATCACTCAAAACTAGGAAATAGTGGGTCCATGGGTTTACATGGTGCTCTTAGTTCGACAATGAGCACCTACATGACTGAAACTGATTATTTGGCCCATTTTTATTACAAAATCAAATTTTCCAATTAAACTATTAAAAAAATGCCTAAGTTTTGGAAAAATTAAATTTTTAATAAAAAACACTGAAAAAACTAAAAAATTGAAAAATTGAAAAACACCTAGGGGAACTTAGATGTGTTCATATTACTCGATCATGATGTCTAGCATGCTTATACATTGACACATAGACTCTAATAACCTCAATAATCCTAAATGCCAAGTTGACCACCCCAACTTTGGAGGTATGGAGTGAAAAACTCAGAAATTATCAGTCATTTGTTCAACAATCAATAATAACCAAGGGAAAAAACACCCTGGGCTGATCGGATTGACAAATAAAGTCTAAGAGACCGAGTCTTTTATAGACACTATCATGCTAGAAAATTTATTACAACTCCCCCATGGGGTATGAACATGCGATATAGTACAACAAGCACTTCCCAGAAGTACTTCCACAGGTCTTCTGAAGTCCGAACAAGTTAAACCTGTCCAGTTCACTAGACTCTCTTGATAAAAAACCACTAAGTATAACTTGGGTGGTAACATGCCGTAGGTAACTCTACAACCTTTTGATAAATGGTCCGTGGATTTTGTGGGTCCAGTAAATCCACCAGGGAAGAGGACTGGTGCGTGATACATCATTACCGCAACTGACTATATGACCAGGTGGGAAGAGGTCGCACCAGTTGTGGATTGTACCGCTGTGACAGCAGCGAAGTTCATATTTGAGAATATTGTGACATGGTTTGGGTGTCCTAGGATATTGATGAGTTACCAAGGTAGTCATTTTATCAACTGCACTGTGAGAGCACTAACTAAGGAGTTGCAGGTGCAACATAAGAAAAGCACACCATACCATCTGCAGGCGAATTGGACTGTTGAAGCGTTCAATAAAATTTTGGAACAAGCATTGACAGAGGTATGTAATTCTAATCATGATGACTGGGACTTGAAAATTCTAGCATTTCTATGGGCCTATCGCACCACTTGTAAACAACTGACAGGACAAACACTGTAATGTCCCCAAAAATAGAAAATAAAATAAAATTACAGGCTAGTAAAACTACCTAGATGGAACATTATTTACTTACAGAACTCTATCGTACACTTTATGTATCTTTGCTTAGTCGCAAGCTGTCCTTACGTTTTGTTGTTACTTTAAATGTATTTTACTTATGATGTTGTACTGTTGTTTACTACTTAGTATTATGTTTACACTTATGTCGCTTATGTGTCGTCCTTGGATTTACGTGCTTCGTCCTTTCTACATTGTCGCACTTGTTAATTATGAAGTCCTAACTTAACTTTGTTTTTGGAAACAAAGTGGACAGAGTGGTGGGAATTGTTCTCCCATGACGGTTTGAGAGGTAAAGTATTACTTGGTTATGTAGGCTTACTTAGTTCAATTGAACTAAGGAACCTCTTTTATTTACTTACACAGTTCATTACTTTGCGATGGGATCTGGTGTAAAGTGTGTTGACAGTTTTCATCCTAAAGGACATGCTTCTAGTTGTTATGTTGCTTATCGACTTAGTTTTATAAATTGGTAAGTGTTGTTGTTGTCAATTTAGCTATTACGGCTGAAATTCCTATACGCTAATTATTTGTTATTATGGTGTATATTCGTTATTCTATATGTCATTAATACATTTTACGTTCTATGTATATTTTCACTATACATATTAACATCTCTTATGTTCTTTTATTTGGCAGGTTATTATATTGTCTTAAGAGCAGACCTTTGATTTTTATGACGGTTAAGAAGTTAACATGGGATATTGCCTATGCCATGTTCGCTAAGCATTTATGCTTAACAGTTTTCATATTGGTTTTTAATATAAGGTTGTAAGCCTAAAGTGTATTTTATTTAACTTATATGATGTATGCCTTATGTCATTACACCTTGGACTAACGCCACCTATGGACTATGTCATATTGAACTCTTACCATAATGCAAACTTTGTAATATAATAGCACTGTGAGAGAGTTGGTGTGGCGACATAGCATATGGTGGAAACCAAATGATAGTTGGGTTTATGCTATGTGTTTATATCACGAATACATTGACTTTTTAAACTATGGAGAGTGGGTTTAGTGTTATGTTAAAAGGCTTTAATGGTGTCTAGCTAGTGCATTCAATGTGTTTGGAAAAACGTGATAGCCTTCCCTTAGGCTTGGCTCATGATGGTTGTGTAATGTGTTGTCATTTGGGGTTTTTTCATTTTGGCTCTACAAAGGGGGAAGACCATGGAGGAGACCTCCAGACTGTGAGGTAAGTCTTCATTGGGTTTATACGCAGGCACAATGGTTTGGTTTTACTGTTTGAGCGTGGCCATACTTATCATCCTTATTTTTTATTGCGTTTTGTAGGTGCCGAAAGGGAATGAGGAGCAGCATGGCTTTACTTCTATGGGATCCAAACATTTGCAATCTTGGACATGGTAAGCCTATGTGCAAGTTTCTACTTACTACGTTTTGGGCCTCTTGGCCAGACTGTGCATAGATTGTTGCTTGGTTGGGATTTATGCTGTGTGTTTCGATGTGGGGATTTTAAGATTCACCTTTGGGCATATGATTACCGACTTGGATTTTAACAACGTCTTAATGGCTTCGGCCATGGAGTAAAGTCGCACTCCCTCTGGTTCTGGTTCTGTGTATAAATTTGGGTTTGTAAATATTACTTGGGATGTTAGCAGCGAAGAGAGGAATGTTTGGGCTTCTAGCATACTTGGTTTTTGTTTATGCAAATCATGTTTTAGTTAGGGCCTTTTAGCCATGGACTGCACCATTGCTTGCAATGGTGCATTAGCCCATTGGCATGTCTATGTAAACTTGTTTATAAAACTTAATATAACGAGTCTGTATTTTACTTGGAAAGCTCTGTGTAAATGGATGCATACTGTTTTTATTATTTGAGTTACCATGGTTTAATCTTATGATGTGCATAGCATGATTTCGCTATGTTATTCTATTGTTATGGTGGATTTATGTGGGCATTCGCTGGCTTAAAGGTTCTATGTGTGATGACGTTAGTTAGATTGTATTTAACATATGGAAAACATGGGTATAGGCCATGCCGTGAATGGCATGAGCCTTTCCCATAGTGCCGTGATAGTATAGCGTAGGGTTAAAAAAGGGTAGGACTGTGAATTAAATTAAAACTTGGCCCAGGGCGTGACTTCTGTGAGTGTTGTGCATTCATTGGTTTCGTAGAGTCCAGGGTTTTAAAGAACCTCGATGGAATTTGTTATTTATACTGTATTGGATGTATTTTAGTAACCACATCCCGCATACGATTTGATGTATAGCATGACCTGTGTAAAAATGGTTATAGGATTTGGTTGTCATTTTGTATATACATCACTTATGGTTTGTTATTATGGTTTTGCCTTGGGTATGGACATCCATGGGAATCGATGTCATGACCTCTGTTTTGCAAGCAATGTTTTAATGTAATGAGTTGTAATGAATGTATTTTAATAAATAAAAACAAATTGGGCTTACATGCCCATAGGATTCGATTCCTGTTCCTGTTTGCAATACATGGATTTATAAGCTATGATTACTGTATGAGATGTACTATTTTAATTTGGATTATGATAATGTTGATGAGTTATGTAATTTTTGGAATTTAAATATGTAGATAGCTTTCAAAAATGTTTATACCTAATGTCCTTATCTATATATATATATTTATCTACAAAGTAGTTTTGTTTGTAAGTAATACCCTAAGGTATCTATTTAGTATATTATTTATTTTAATATTTCTCTTATGATGAAATCTAATATAATCTGAACCTGTCTCTACTGACAAATGTAATATGTCAATAGAGTTATAAAGAATAGATGAGCAATAAATAACAGGTCTGGATTTACCTAGTTTACTGTAATAATTTCTGAATATTGAATGAATACAGAAACAAACTTTAGAGCTGAAATCCTAGCTATATACATCCTATGATAATATTTAAAACCCTAGGGAGTATTGAAGAGAATACAAACCCTAGCAGAATCTAGGAAGAAATCAAATACATAGTGTTAGTAGATACATTGGAAACATTCATCTAACATATCCATCATATAATCTAGAAGATAGCATAGACAATCTAGGGTTATATTTTAAGATATGTAACCCTAGGAGATATGGACAAGACCACCATTTCTAGGGTTAATAATATATAAAGAGGATTTATATAAAGCAACCAGCATTTACACTAGAAATGAACTTGACATACTAAGAACTCATACCTGTAATTTGTCTTCTGGAAGCTCCTTTAATGGCTGAACTTGCACACTTTTTAAATAACTAGCATTATCAATTTAAGATAGATCTGAACTATGATTTTGATCACCAAATCACTCGAAAAATACCACATTCCTCCCAACCATGACTCGAAACCATTCTTGGTTCTAATCGGATCCCCCAAGTTGGAATCCAAGATGCAAGTAGCTTAGAGCTCCTGAGGTAGGGTTTCCTGACTGGTATTCAGTTCTGAATCAATCCTCTTTTCCTTACAAGAGAAAAGTTCTCCAGGAAAACACTTGAGAGCAAAAACAGGCAAAATAATAATTCTCCAAGATAAAAATCAGAACCCCCTAGCCTTTTCTTGGTTTCAGTCTTTATAGACAGACTTTTTAGTCAAAGGGACAGTTAAATCAAGAAACCTTGGTTTCTTGATCTAACCCTTTTTAATTACTGGGGTAATTTTCAATACTTAACCTAGGAACTTTTAACTAGTTCCTAGTTAAAATTTCATAGGTATTATACTATTTATTAATCCTTTAATAATAAATAATAATTGATGGAGCTTCTCTTCTTTCTTTTATTTAATTATATATTAAATGATAATTAATTCTTTATACATACTATGTATAAAATAGATAGTATTATACCACTTGTTAACATTCATCTCCGTGCATCATATACCATGATCCCTCAACTAAGTGACACTTCTTCATTAAGGTCAAGTAGGTAGATGGTTTAGGTCTACTAGGATAGGTAACTATAAACATCCTTGCATGTTGGATTTCCCTCGTATAACGTGGTATCTCTTCAGTACTTTGATGAGAATACCGAATTTTAAATTTAATTTAATCACTTATAAATAAGTATGATGAAATCAATAATTTTCTCAAGTTGTTTTCACTTCGAAGTTATTAAATTATTTTCAGTAACCCCTAGCGCTTACCAAAGCCCATACTCAATGCCTATAGCAGGGAGTTACAAACATAGTGCAATTCCAGAGCTTTCACTCAACACAAAATGCTAGGATGTATTTATATGATACACCTAGGGATACAATGGCCAAGGATCCGATGCTCCATAGCTTATGCTCAACATCAACATGGAAGGCTCTAGGTCTTATGCCCAACACATCCAATTATTTTCTCATGTGTTTCAGAGCTTCTCGATCAACAAAAAGGTAAGAACTCATGTGTTCCAGAGCTTCTCACTCAACACAAAACGTTTCTTCAATCATGTGCTTCAAGGTCCATGCCCAACACAAACAAGCATATACATATATCATGAATAATTGACTTACGCACAATATATCAAATGAATAATCATGTTCATATGCAATGATGTCCTTGACCCCAAAAAAATAAAACATCAAGATAATCACCATAATCAATAGACACATGCCTATAAGTATTAGGTCCAAAATTCGAGATATTACATCCCTCCCCGCTTAGAACAACACCGTACCTGCTTTTCTAAGGACTCAGAATGATATCATGAAACAAGGTGGGGTAAACCTTTCTAATGGTGGCCTCATTCTCCCAAGTAGCTTCCTTAGCCTCAAAGTGCTTCCACTGCACTTTCAATTGGACCACAGTGCGCTTCCAAAGCTGCACTTCTCTTTTGTCCAATATATGAGTAGGCTCAAGGGAAAACTCCCCATCAGGTTCCACCTGTAATAGGGACCAATCAACAACATGTTTAGTATCATAAACATATTTCTTTAACAAAGATGCATGGAAAACATTATGGACTCTTAGATGCATGGGCAATGCTAGTTCATAAGACACAGGCCCTTTCTTGGCCAGTATTTCAAAAGGTCCGCAAAATCTAGGTGTTAACTTATTGCACCTACCCAAGCTCAATGAGATTCATTTGGCTTTTACTTTCAAGCTGTTGTTCGCTGATTGCACACCAGCAGCAGAAATCTTCCGAAAGATGTCTCCTCACTTGATAAAGTGGGAGAGGTGTGACCTTGGGGGCAAGCACAGAGCTAGGTACTGTCACCTACTCCTAGCTCCTCCGTTTAGGCTAACTCCTAATGAAGCCAAGGGGGGTAGTCCCTAACAATTTTTTTTCTATGGCTCAATGTTTAAGTTAAGTTTTAAGATGTTTTATATGCGGATGGGTGTTGTTTAGGAGTTACTTGTGATTAGAAATGATTAAGTTTATGATTGTGACATGTAAATCAAAGCAATCCACATTGCTAGCAAGAGATCATATAGATAAGAAAAAGATTCCAGACTTTACTTAAGCATTCAGATATAATTAGAAAAAATAAACCATAGACAGTTGATCAAGATAGAAGATTACTCAATTATAACGAAGGACAAGTGCCTTATGGAGTCAAATAAATGCACGAAATAAAGTCTAGGAATGAAACTAGTGAATATTAGGTTTTGCAAGTGCTCTTAGTAGATTTTAAGAATTTTAAATAATGCTCTTGATTAGGGTGTGAACGAAGGTTTGTCAAAGTCAGGAGACTCTTCTAAGTTTCCTCCATTTAAGACATGTCAGGCCCACCCAGTATCCTAGGATGATATTGTCAAGTGACCAGCTAGCTAAGAATCTATGACAGCAGGAGGTTCCGGCGCCTCTACTAGGAAGTACTTTGGAAGAATCCCTACAATGCCAGTGCGTTGGTTACAGGGTGTTTAAGTGTTATTAGGTTACTCTTGTGGGGTTTAAAGATCCAGTGCCATTTCTGGGTACTCCGATCTAGGATCAGTCAGAGCATACTCCGGCAAGGAGGGAGGGGGGTTAATTAATTAAAGGGGTGTGAGTTGTGAATTTTATTAAGTTTATTAATTAAGACTCTCTGACAGAGAGCGCTCTTGACCTTGCCTTATGACAGCGGTTCAAGAGACTTAGCTAATCTAGATGAGACTAATGCAGGGATTATGCAAACCTAGGATGCTCTCCGATAGAGAGTGCTCTTGACTTGTGTTTTTTCAAGTTCAAGAGTCTTACTTAAGAGTTAATTGATTAAACAATGTGAATAAAAAAAACAAAGACGACTTATTAAAATCTCTGACAGACAACACTCTTGATCCACCTTATGGTGTGATTCAAGAGATTTAAATAGTCGATTTACTTAGAAAGATAAACAATTTAAAGGAGTAATCAAATTAATTAATGAATTAGAAGTGATGGATTAACAATTAATATTCTAAGCATAAGATGCAAATAATGATGAAGACAAGCAAATCTAACCTAAGCATACATAAGTAAACACAACAAAATCCTCCCCAAATGGGGGAGGATGAGAGTGGGGACTTAAAAACCCCACTCAAACAAAAGTACTTTATTGAAATTATTACAATTTTCCTTTAGGAATTTAATCCTTGAAAGGGATTTTCGAATAAAAGCATACAACTCTACTATCATTAAAATTTGCGTAAAAAAGGAGAGTGATTTACTTTTACTTGAAACTTTTCTCAAACTTTGCAAAAAGGGAAAAGAAGAAGTTTGAATGAGAGAAAAAGTGTAAGGCAAAGAAGGCTGAAAATAAGAAGAAAAGGACAGGAAGAAGGAAGGAAAACAAAGAGAAGGTCAAAGACAAGAAAATGGAAGAATAGGGCATCAAACTATGAGGCCAAAGGAGTATAAAAAATGATGAAAATGGGGCAGCGATGAAGAAGGAAGATGGCTGTCATAAAAATAAAAAAATAGGACAGTGAACAAAAAGGGGAAGAAAAGGCGAAAAACAAGATGGAAAAGGCCCAAAACTAGGGCAAAAAGAGGCAAAAAAGGGGCATAAACTAGGGCACACTAGGGCTGTCCAAAAAGAAGAAAAGGAGTGGTAAAAAGAATAAAATGGGGCAGCGATGAAGAAGGAAGATGGCTGTCATAAAAATCAAAAAATAGGACAGCGAACAAAAAGGGGAAGAAAAGGCCAAAAACAAGATGGAAGAAGGCCCAAAAACTACAGCAAAAAAAGGCAAAAAAGGGGCATAAACTAGGGCACACTAGGGCTGTCCAAAAAGAAGAAAAAGAGTGGTAAAAAGAATAAAATGGGGCAGGGATGAAGGAAAGATAAGAAAGCGAAAAACCAAGCAAGGAGGAAAATGCTAACAAGCAAGAAAAATAAGGGGATCAAGGAGCAAAGAGAGAACTAGAAGAGGGAAGTTCAGTAACCAAGAAAGTATTTGAAATTATGGATGGAACCCAAGAGAGAGAGCTAGACTCCCAGCTTTCTTTTTGTATTTTGAAGAAGAAGATCTTTGTAGGTGCTACAATGAAAGTGTTAGAATAAAAAGGTTACTTGAAGGCTGGGATAGAAGCAGCTGAGCTCACACCCTTCTTCAACCTATGAATCCTAAAAACACACTACAACTCAACACAAAACATGAGATCAAAATACATGCTAGTATGCTAAGAAAATTAAATCATGATCAACATTACGTATATACTGATTACTCATGTCCATCAAAATACTAATCTACTTCGTATAAACAATCTAGTTGAACTACAAATGATTGTTCTACTGTGCCAACAATGGCCCTCTTGAGCTAACAAATAAACAATTTAATATCACATAAGCATTAAAGAAAATAGGGGTTAGAGACAATATCACCTCAACCAATTGCAAAAAACTACCACATCCAAGAGCTCATGGACCTCTAAAGTCTGATCTTTATTAACAAATTAAAGCAAATGCTTGATACAATTTCTTAGAGTAACTCTGCTACAAAAGTTCATCAAAATAGAGCTAAAAGAGCGTCTTTTTAACAAATGAGAGAGTGTTAAAACCCTAAAACCCAAAAACCAACCCTAACCAGCTTAGCCACCTAACAAAGAGCCCAGACCTAAACTAGAGAACCGGGAGTGAGGGGAGGCCTCCACCTAGGGAAGGCGCCCCCACTCCAAACCTATGCACTGAAAACAAGCCATGGATGAGGCCACACGTGTGAGTCTAGATGTAGGTAAGCTCATCTGTTAGGTCTGGTAGGAGCTTGAGCTAGGTTTGGGAAGCCCACTGATGGTGTAAGCTTCAGTATTCACCTCGATCAAATCACCGGACCAATGAGATCTCTCCATCTTATCTTTAGCTGGAGATGACATGTCTGACAACTGATAATAAATTAATTGCTCTCTTAATGATGACCGAAGCTGAGTTATGATAACTCCAATCATCATAAGTGTTCCATGAGATGTCATTTAGTCTTTTATTTTACTAAATTTGGATTAATTTGGAGAGTTTTAGTTTTCTCCAAAATAATCATTTTTTTTTTAATAAAAATCATTTGTTAATAAAAATCATTTTTTTACTAAAAATCATTTTTTACTCAAAACTGACTTTTTTGAGTAAAAAGGCATTTTGTGTTCGATTGCTGATTTGAAAGTTGGTTCTGACTGGCTGGCTGAACAAGAATGATTTTTGGCTTAAGTTTAGAGCCTTCAATCACTGAATTCTGAGTCCAGATCACGAATGGGTTTATTCCATTTAATTTATGGAAAAATTAGCCCAAAAAACTTAGGAAAAGTAATTAAAAAATAAAAAATAATTTTTCACTGTTCGAAAAAGATTTTTTCGAAATCTTTTTATGTGTCCAGATAACTTAGGACATGACCATGATCTATATAAATAATGTCTAGTAGGTTCATTACACTCAGTTGGGCTCTAATAACCCCTCAAGGCCTAGAATTCAACATCGGGCATTCCAGCTTTGGAGGAAGCGGGAGAAAACCTCGTCAATTATACTCGGCTGAAGGCAAAGCATAATTGTTAGGGGCAAAAAACTCCCTGGAATACCCTATTTGAGATTCTACATCTCAGGAGACTGAACCACTCAAAAATATCCTACCAGCACATTTTATTACAAACCCTGCGGGGGCCATGGTCAAAATTATTCAAATAAAAAAGTGACTAGCCAATATTGGCTAGACAAGTAGACAGATCAACTGATACACTGGAATCAGACATTGAACAAGTCTGTCAACTGGTGACTCCTCAGGTAACCCAACTTATGGTACAAAAATTTGGATAACATCTGGCTCCAACTGCGGGATGTGTGCTCGATCTAGTCTCTTATGCAAGGAGAGCATACGAGAACCTCAGAATCTATGTTTTCCATATCCTATAAAAAAATCTCAACTTGACAAGAAAACCTTTGTAGAACAAGTTTTATGAAAAAGAGCCAATGATCCAAAAGTTGCTTTATTCAAAGAAAAAACTTCACTGAAAAATTTATTTATTTCTAAGTACATAAAGAAAATGCTAAAGTAAACGCTCACTTTAAGGAGCCTATTTTCCTACTATAAGCATGATACACAAAAGGTTAGGTGTAATCATAGATCCAGTGTAGCCACCTAAGCATTTTATTAATATAAAAAAGTTTTGCTTTGTCCTTGGTTATAAGCCAAAGTAAGGACATAATTTCCAGAAAATGCAAACCTGCGTGATGATCCAGAATGGGCGGGTTGGATGGGGAATCATAGGCATGAATAATGTCATCAAACTTCTTCCCAAATTGGTAGGTACTCACACAAGCTGCTTCTATCCATGAATGGATAACGCTAATATACAAATCAGAATGTTACGATAGGTCGACTACTCCATCATGCTGATCATCAAGGCTTATCAAATAATAACTTGTTGTATAAGCCCCAAGCTGCTCCAAAACATAAGGAACATCTATATGTGAAGACGATGGCCGAGAAAAAGCTTCAACTAGTTGTATCCCATCTGATTCTTCACTGCACTGCTTTTTTGAATCCTTATTATCGATACTCAGATACAATTTTGACTGATGATATGAAAACTCCAACTGCTCCTCTTTAAAACTTTCATAAGTCTCAGAATAACAACTCCCCTTGCTAGACACATCATAGATGAGATTCTCAAAAATGTTTTCGAAAGTATCATAGGTTGGATTTTGAATAAAATTCCAATAATTGTCATCGCCATCTATGTCAGATATGAGATATTCCTCATCACTGGTATCAAGTCCCTGGCTACACTCCTCATTCTGCTCAAAACAATCTTCTTCAAAAAGCTGGATTTCAAAGATATCACAAGGGACCCAACTTTCCAAATATTTGTCATCCGGTGGAGAGCATGGAGGACTCTCATCACGTGAGAATTCTAAGATTGGATTTTTAATTAAAGTCTCAAACTTATCATCCATCTCAGATGTAAGGGATTCTTCCTCACTTGTATCACATCTGATTCTATATCCCTCCTCATGATCATAGTCATCTTCTTCAGAAAAAACGTCACAAGGTAGTAAGCCTTCCAAACTATCATCATTATGCTCATTAGTAGGATTAGTGCTAAATTTTTTAGTGAGATCATCCAATTGCTGACTATAATCCTCAAATTGACCTTGGGTTTCTATGGTGACAGGATGGAGTTGTCTAAATGTGTTAATGTATTCAGGCTCTCTTGAATATTGTTTTGTCTCTCTCCAACTTTCTTTGGAAATATCATGCATGTCATCTACATAGTTTATGTACTCAGGCTCACTTGATGATGCTTTAGGACCACAACCCTCTGGAAAACCATGCTCCTGAACATAGCATGAATAATAACAAGAAGATTCTTCATGAAGGTCTTTACATGCCCTACAAAATGGATTATACTGCTCAACCATGTTAGCAGACTCTAGCTGATGAGGAGGCCTATGTTCATGGTTGGGTGCCTTTTTTTGCCAATTTACTTTTGGAGGAAATGTTCTTGGGATAGGTTGTGATTGTGCTCTTTCCATAGTAATGACCTTGTTTTGCATCTCTTTCATTTGAGCTAAGTGTTCATCTTCCATTATTCCAAGTCTTTCATTCATTTCCATCATTTCTTTTTTGTAGGAATCCTCTTCTTTATGCGCATTTGACTTTAACAGAGTCGAGGAATTTGAATAACCAAGAAGGTTGGATTCACCTGAAGCCTGCATATTTCTATCTATTTTGACTTCCATTTCTTGTGCGTTTAGAATATTAGTGGGTTCTTTATCCTTGATCTGATATTGCATCTTCCTACTAAGTGCTTCAATGTAATAAAGCAAGATAGATGGTGCAGGTGGTTTATAAATGGCAGGAATGGAATTGGATAGTTTTGTGAATCTTTGGTTGAAATCATCCATAGTCTCATTCTCCTTCTTCTTTATGTTGGTCAAGGATGCAATTTGATGCCGAGGTTCTTTCTTTTCACCGAACATGTTGGTGAAAGAAGTTTTGAAAGCTGCTAGACTATTAAATGAATTGTCTGTTAAATTGCTATACCAGTCACCTGCCTTTCCATCCAGAGATAGAGAAAATAACTTCATATAAACGTCATCATGTTGGCTGACCGGATCATTTATATAAGTATTGATACACCTAGAAAAGTTCCTAAGGTGCATGTCAGAGGTAATGGTATCAGTACTTGTATATATCGAGAGCTTCTCCACAGCTTTGTCTGAAGATGGTGGGCTTGACCTGCTATCTAAGAAAAGTCAAGCTGAGTAAAATACTTGCCCATTATGTCAGAAACAATGGTATTAGTGTTTTCAGGCAATAAAATGTGGATGTCTGAAATAGATTCAGATCCAAGTTCTGCAAGGATCTTGTGAGAAGATAGTTTGTTTAATCTCCTCCTTAAGACCTTTTCAGGGTCAGGGATGAAATCGACCAAACCTACAGAGTTTCTTCTAGTAGAATACCTTGAGGTGTTAACTGACAGTGGAGTCACTAGGTGGACTTAAGTCTAATTTCAGAGAGTGATTGGACTAAAAATATACCAAAAAGGATAAAAAGGTAAAAAAATTAAAAGAAACAAAGGTCGTCCAGGAACAAAAAGATTTGTCCCCGGCAACGGCACCAAAAGATGTTGTCTGCCGATTGGACACCAGCAGCAGAAATATTCCGAAAGCTGTCTCCTCACTTGATAAAGTGGGAGAGGTGTGACCTTGGGGGAAAGCATAGAGCTAGGTACTGTCACCTACTCCTAGCTCCTCCGTTTAGGCTAACTCCTAATGAAGCCAAGGGGGGTAGTCCCTAATAAAGATTTTTCTATGGATCAATGTTTAAGTTAAGTTTTAAGATGTTTTATATGCATATGGGTGTTTTTTAGGAGTTACTTGTGATTAGAAATGATTAAGTTTATGATTGTGACATGTAAATCAAAGCAATCCACGTTGCTAGCAAGAGATCATACAGATAAGCAAAAGATTCCAGACTTTACTTAAGCATTCAGATATAGTTAGCAAAAATAAAACATAGACAGTTGATCAATATAGAATATTACTCAATTATAGTGAAGGACCAGTGCCTTATGGATTCAAATAAATGCATGAAATAAAGTCTAGGAATTAAGCTAGTGAATATTAGGTTTTGCAAGTGCTCTTGGTAGATTTCAAGAATTTTAAAGAATGCTCTTGATTAGGGTGTCAACGAAGGTTTGTCAAAGCTAGGAGACTCTTCTAAGTTTCCTTCATTTAAGACATGTCAGGCCTGCCCAGTATCCCAGGCTCATATTGTCAAGTGACCAGCTAGCTGAAAATCTATGACAGCGGGAGGTTCTGACACCTCTACTAGGAAGTACTTTGGAAGAATCCCTATAGCGCCGGTGCATTGGTTACGGGGTGTTTAAGTGTTATTAGGTTACTCTTGCGGGGTTTAAAGATCCAGTGCCATTTCTGGGTACTCCGATCTAGGATCGGTCAGAGCATACTCTGGCAAGGAGGGAGGGGGGTTAATTAATTAAAGGGGCGTGAGTTGCGAATTTTATTAAGTTGATTAATTAAGACTCTCCAACAGAGAGCGCTCTTGACCCTGCCTTATGACAGTGGTTCAAGAGACTTAGCTAATCTAGATGAGACTAATGCAGGGATTATGCAAACCTAGGATGCTCTCCGATAGAGAGTGCTCTTGACTTGTGTTTTGGAAAGTTCAAGAGTCTTACTTAAGAGTTAATTGATTAAAAAATGTGAATAAAAAAAGCAAAAATGACTTATTAAACTCTCCGACAGAGAGCACTCTTGATCCACCTTATGGTGTGATTCAAGAGATTTAAACAGTCGATTTACTTAGAAAGATAAACAGTTTAAAGGAGTAATCAAATTAATTAATGAATTAGAAGTGATGGATTAACAATTAATATTCTAAGCATAAGATGCAAATAATGATGAAGAAAAGCAAATCTAACCTAAGCATATATAAGTAAACACAACACAAGCCTCCCCAAATAGGGGAGAATGAGAGTGGGGACTTAAAAACCCCACTCAAACAAAAGTACTTTATTGAAATTATTACAATTTGCCTTAAGGAATTTAATCCATGAAAGGGCTTTTCGAATAAAAGCATACAACTCTACTATCATTAAAATTTGCGTAAAAAAGGAGAGTGATCTACTTTTACTTGAAACTTTTCTCGAACTTTGCAAAAAGGGAAAAGAAGAAGTTTGAATGAGAGCATAAGTGTAAGGCAAAGAAGGCTGAAAATAAGAAAAAAAGGACAAGAAGAAGGAAGGAAAACAAAGAGAAGGTCAAAGACAAGAAAAGGGAAGAATAGGGCATCAAACTATGAGGCCAAAGGAGTATAAAAAATGATGAAAACGGGGCAGTGATGAAGAAGGAAGATGGCTGTCATAAAAATCAAAAAATAGGACAGCGAACAAAAAGGGGAAGAAAAGGCCAAAAACAAGATGGAAGAAGGCCCAAAAACTAGGGCAAAAAGAGGCAAAAAAGGGGCATAAACTAGGGCACACTAGGGATGTCCAAAAAGAAGAAAAGGAGTGGTAAGAAGAATAAAATGGGGCAGCGATGAAGAAGGAAGATGGCTGTCATAAAAATAAAAAAATAGGACAGCGAACAAAAAGGGGAAGAAAAGGCCAAAAACAAGATGGAAGAAGGCCCAAAAACTAGGCCAAAAAGAGGCAAAAAAGGGGCATAAACTAAGGCACACTAGGGCTGTCCAAAAAAGAAGAAAAGGAGTGGTAAAAGGAATAAAATGGGGCAACGATGAAGGAAAGATAAGAAAGGGAAAAACCAAGCAAGGAGGTAAAGGCTAGCAAGCAAGAAAAACAAGGGGATCAAGGAGCAAAGAGAGAACTAGAAGAGGGAAGTTCGGTAACCAAGAAAGTATTTGAAATTATGGATGGAACCCAAGAGAGAGAGCTAGACTCCCAGCTTTCTTTTTGTATTTTGAAGAAAAAGATCTTTGTAGGTGCTGCAATGAAAGTGTTAGAATAAAAAGGTTGCTTGAAGACTGGGATAGAAGCAGCTGAGCTCACACCCTTCTTCAAACTGTGAATCCTAAAAACACACTACAACTCAACACAAAACGTGAGATCAAAATACATGCTAGTATGCTAAGAAAATTGAATCATGATCAACATTACATATATACTGATTACTCATGTCCATCAAAATACTAATCTACTTCACATAAACAATGAAGTTGAACTACAAATGATTGTTCTACTGTGCCAACAGTGGCCCTCTTGAGCTAACAAATAAACAATTTAATCTCACATAAGCATTAAAGAAAATAGTGGTTAGAGACAATATCACCTCAGCCAATTGTAAAAAACTGCCACATCCAAGAGCTCATGGACCTCCAAAGTCTGATCTTTATTAACAAATTAAAGCAAATGCTTGATACAATTTCTCAGAGTAACTCTGCTACAAAATTCCAGCAAAATAGAGTTGAAAGAGCCTCTTTTTAACAAATGAGAGAGTGCTAAAACCCTAAAACCAAAAAACCAACCCTAACCAGCTTAGCCACCTAACAAAGATCCCAGACCTAAGCTAGAGAACCGGGAGTGAGGGGAGGCCTCCACCCAGGCAAGGTACCCCCACTCCAAACCTGTGCACTGAAAACAAGCCAAGGATGAGGCCACACATGTGAGTCTGGATGTAGGTAAGCTCATCCTTTAGGTCTGGTAGGAGCTTGAGCTAGGTTTGGGAAGCCCACTGATGGTGTAAGCTTTAGTCTTCACCTCGATCAAATCACTGGACCAATGGGAGCTCTCCATCTTATCTTTAGCTGGAGATGACATGTTTGATAACTGATAATAAATTAATTGCTCTCTTAATGATGACTGAAGCTGAATTATGGTAACTCCAATCATCATAAGTGTTCCATGAGATGTCATTTAGTCTTTTATTTTACTAAATTTGGATTAATTTGGAGAGTTTTAGTTTTCTCCAAAATAATCATTTTTTTTAATAAAAATCATTTTTTAATAAAAGTCATTTTTTTACTAAAAGTCATTTTTTTTACTCAAAACTGACTTTTTTGAGTAAAAAGGCATTCTGTGTCCGATTGCTGATCTGAAAGTTGGTTCTGACTGGCTAGCTGATCAAGAATGATTTTTTGCTTAAGTTTAGAGCCTTCAATCACTGAATTCTAAGTCCGGATCACTAACGGGTTTTTTCCATTTAATTTATGGAAAAATTAACCAAAAAAACTTAGGACCTAAGTAATTAAAAATTAAAAAATAATTTTTCACTGTTCGAAAAAGATTTTTTCGAATTTTTTTTATGTGTCCAGATGACTTAGGACATTACCATGATCTATCTAAATAATGTCTAATAGGCTCATAACACTCAGTTGGGCTCTAATAACCCCCCAAGGCCCAGAATTCAACATCGGGCATTCCAGCTTTGGAGGAAGCGGGAGAAAACCTCGCAATTATACTCAGCTGAAGGCAAAGCATAATTGTCAGGGGAAAAAAACTCCCTGGAATACCCTATTTGAGATTCTACGTCTCAGGAGACCGAACCACTCAAAAATATCCTATTAACACATTTTATTACAAACCTTGCGGGGCCATGGTCAAAATTATTCAAATAAAAAAGTGACTAGCCAATATTGGCTAGACAAGTAGACAGATCAATCGATACACTGGAATCAGACATTGACCAAGTCTATCAACTGGAGGCTCCTCAGGTAACCCAACTTATGGTACAAAAAGTTGGATAACACAAGTAAACATGATCGACTATTTGAAAATCCTTATCCTTTCTTTTCTGATCCTTGTAACGTTTTTGGCAGTCTTGTGCTTCCTTATGGTTCACCTGGACCTTGGTAACCAAATGTTCCAAATCCATCAACAAATCAGGCCCTAACATGAGCCGATCCACCAGGATATCCCAAGTAACTGGTGTCCTACACTTTCATCCATAGAGTACCTCAAAGGGACTCATCTTGGCAGAAGCCTCATAACCATTGTTATACACAAACTCTGTGAGATGCAAGTTATCCTCCCACTTCATGGGATTGTTCATGAGAGACATTTGGAACATGTCCTTGACAATTTGGTTTACTCTTTCAGTCTACCCATCTATCGGTGGGCGATATGCAGTACCAAATTTCAGCCGCGTCTCCAATATGGAGAATAAATATCTCCAAAAGTTTCCTGTGAACTTAACATCTCGATCCGAGATAATTAGTTTGGGTATCCCATGTAATCTAAATATCTCTTTCAAAAATATATCAGCAATGTTCACGGCCTTGTAGGTTGACTTTACAGGAATGAAGTGTGATTCCTTCGACAACTTGTCGATGACCAAAAAAATAGAATCATTTTGCTTCTTACTTTTCGGTAAACTGGTGATAAATTCCATACTAATGACTTCCCACTTCCATTATGGAATGGGTAATAGCTGCAACAATCCCGCAGGATGCTGATGCTCAGCCTTGACTAGCTGGCACTCTTGACATTTTGGAATAAACATCGCAATGTCAGCCTTTAACTTAGCCTAGAAAAAGTGTCTCTTAATAGCAAATATCATCTTTTGATATCCCGGGTGCCCTATGAAATTCTGTGAGGATGCTAGACCGAAGGTCCCCTCCTTCTAGAACATACAAGCAATCCTTGGACCATAGTAGTCTAGATTCGTCTACCTTGTATTATTTTTGTTGTTGAAACAACCTATCTTCCTCGAGTTTCTTGAGAATCTCTACATAGAAGGGGTCAACTCTGTTGGCTTCTCTAATCTTCTCATGCAAATCTACATCGGTTTGACTCAAAGTCACCTCCTAAATCATGTGAGTTCATCGGCTTAAAGCATTGACAACCTTATTCTCCTTGCCCTTAATGTGCTTAAGCTTGAAATGGTACTCACTTAGGAAATCCAACCATCTGGCTTTCCTTACATTCAGATTTGGTTGATCAAATAAATAATTCACACTTATATTGTTTGTCTTCAGAAGGAACTTCATTTCCATGAGGTAGTGCCTCCACATCCTCAAAGAATGGATGATGGCCGCTAACTCAAGATCGTGTGTAGGGTGATTTTGCTCATGTTCTTTCAACTTCTGTGATTCATAACATATCACGTGATCATTCTGCAAGAGGACTCCTCCAACTCCTTCCTTTCTTGCATCCGTGCAAACAATGAAATCCCCATCGGGATCCACAATCTGCAACACTGATGCGGTCATCAAAAGCTGCTTAAGATTTTGAAAACTTTCTTCACACTTGTCAATCCATATGAACTTATTTGCTTTCTTCTGCAAATTAGTCATGAGGCAAGAAATTCTTGAGAATTTCTCAACAAACTTTCGATAATATCCAGCTAATCCCAAGAATGACCTAATTTCAGTGACACTAGTAGGGGTAGGCCAATCATTTATGGCTTTAATATTTTATGGGTCCACAGCTATCCCTATCTTGGAGATAATGTGACCTAGATATTGTATTTGCAGTTGGTAAAAATCACATTTACTAAACTTAGCGTAAAGCTGGTGTTTTCTTAACACTTGTAGTACTATACAAAGGTGTTCTTCATGTTCCTCTTTATTTTTGGAATAAACCAGGATGTCATCCATAAAGACTAGGAAAAACTTACCTAGATACCTACTGAATATGATGTTCATCATACACATAAAGTTCGCGGGTGCATTGGTAAACCCGAACGGCATCACTACAAACTCATAGTGCCTGTACCTTGTACGAAAGGAGGTTTTGTGAATATCTTCATCGCGAATCCGCACCTGATGGTATCCAGATCATAGTTCAATATTTGAAAATATTTTGGATTTTCCTACTTGATCAAACAATTCATCAATCCAGGGGAGTGGGTAATGGTTCTTTATAGTCATTTTGTTCAATTGACGGTAATCAATGCACATTCGCATTGTACTGTATTTCTTCTCTATGAACAATATCGGTGCTCCCCAAGGGGATACACTGGGTTGGATATACCCTTTCTCTATCAATTCCTGCAACTATAGTTTGAGTTCCACCAACTCAGGTGCACTCATGCAGTAAGGGGCTTTGGAGTCTAGAATTGATCCTGGGGTCAGTTCAATGGAGAAGTATAGGTCTCGTTTCAAAAGTAATCTAGGGATTTCCTTATGAAGCACATCCTTGAATTCTTCAAGAATGGGAAAGTCTTCTATGCGTTGTTCCCTATCAGACTCTATGTCTTGAAATTTTACTGCAAACAACTTGCATCCTTTCCTAATGCATTTCTTTGCTTGTAAGGCATATATTTGTCTTAAAGAAACTTTCTTTGGAATGCCCTGAACCTTCACTTGGTTCCCTAGGCTATCGTTACACAAGATAGACTTGTGCAAACAATCGAGCATGACATGGTTTTCATTAGAAAAAATTTGAGGTCTAAAATGGACCTCCTAAGGAAAATAATAAAATAATAGTTAACATAATAAAATATTAGTTAAAATAATAAAATATTAGTTATTAATTTTGGAGGAAGAATGAAAAAACTACTTTTTTTGTTCGTATTTTCGACATATCTCCCTGTGTTTTTACTCAGATTTCAAGCAGGAGATCTTGTTGGATGCGAAATTTAATTCCACATCCAACGAGTACCCACATTGCATACTTTTGATAGACCCCGCTACCCCAAAACCAAGAAATACCTAAAAAAACATGATGATGACATCATCATCATGTTGTTTTAGGTATTTCTTATTTTTGGGGTAGCAGGGTCTATCAAAAGTATGCAATGTGGGTACTCGTTGGATGTGGAATTAAATTTCTCATCCAACAAGATCTCCTGCTTGAAATCTGAGTAAAAACACAGGGAGATATGTCAAAAATACGAACAAAAAAAGTAGTTTTCTTTTATGAAAAATATGTCAATTCAACCATTATCGTTGACTCATTTTATTGAAATTCTATTGGTTTTTGAATTCCAACTCACAAAAACTATTGTTGGTGTGTTTTCTTATAATGTCCATTTTAGACCCCAAATTTCCTCTAATGGTTCCAGCCAGTCCATGCCGATAAGTACATCGTACAATCCTAAAGGTAGGATATTCATGTTTACTTTCATAAGAAAACCATTCAGGTTTACCTCACATTATTTAACAATTCCTGAAACCTTCCATTTCGTACCTGTGGCTAATTGAACCAACCAAGGTTTATCATGTTTTACTTTTCCTAATTTGCATATATCAATAATTTTAGGTGCAACATAGCTCCAACAAGCACCATGATCAATAAGTATTGAAAAAGAAGTGTTCAAGATAGTACCTTCTATCTCGACCATCGTAGCTTGATGATCTACTTGCCGGCCATCCAATGCTGCATAGATCTAGGGTGTTCCAGCTATGTCCTCTATGGTTGGTTCCTCTTGTAAGTTGTGCAAGACCCTTTCGGTCGTGTTCTTACAATCGCGGGCATAATGAGTCCCACTGCATTTCCAACACTTGATGTGTAGCGGGGTAGCATTGGATCCATTTGCTACTGGTTTGTTAACATTAGTAGCTGGTACATAAGGCTTTGTACCAGGTTTATTAAAGTTCTTGTTTGCTTGAAAGATGTTATTCTGCTTTCTGTATGGCTGTGGGTTGGACCCAAGTTTGTGGTTATCAAAAGAAGTTCTTAGACTTGTCTTGGTTTCGGTTCAGGTTCTCCTGCCTCATATGTCCATGCTCATAACAGAGCCTAGCTTTGTGCAGCATGGTATCCAACATCTTAGGCATGTCAAATTCAATCCTGTCCTGGAAACTGGGAGGAAGACATCCTAGGAATTGTTGTATCTTTACCTTTTCTTCCTTGATGTATGGTACATAATGCAACAAATCTAGAAATATGTTAATAAACGCATCCATAGTCATGGATCCCATGCGTAGTTCATGAAACTCTTTCACTTTTCAGTCAAAGAATCTTTCTGACATAGATTTTTCTTGGAAATGTTTTTGGAAAGTATCCCAGCGTATTTCCCGCAGCTCATATTTCTTGGTGTGTTTTAAATATCTCCACCATCTTGCTCCTTTTCCATTCAAGTTATATATGGCAAGCTGAGCCTTCATCTCACTTGAATAGTTATGAATATGAAAGTACTTACTCATGCCCAGCAGCCACTCTTTATCCTTTTCCCCCATGTTTACTTCACCTTCATAGGTCAAGGATCTTATTTTTTGGAACTCCCCCTGAATACTGTCATTACTCTTTTGCTTCTTTCTCTATGGAGAAAGTGAGTCACTGCTAAAAGGACTGTGATGGTATTCTTTAGTTTCTTTAGGGGTACATTCTTTTTCCTCTTTCCTTGGGCCGCTGGCCCATTTTGGGTAAGGTTTTATTTTGGAACTGTTTGTGGATGGAGTAGGTTTACCTTGCGGGATTCCTCCCATCATATTTCTCAGAAAGGCTTCATTTATAGCTTGATTCTTCCCTTCGTTCAGGATGTCTTCTTTCAAACTTTTCAATTCAGCTTGAAGACTGTGTGAAGTTTTCAAAACATCAAATTTTGGCTCTACCACCAGCTCCGCTTCCAGAGTGGGGGTGGTCATCTTCCCTTGACGACTGTTTTCTTCCTCAGTATTCATAAACTGAACAGTGCTATAAAATTTTTTTATAAACACAAAAAAATTTAAAATGATAGAATAATTTCTATTAGTAACATATTTAATAATCATACTGTATTTGCTCTGCGTGAATGCTTGGTGCACCCATAGGTCTCTTAGTATTGAAACTAGGCTCTGATACCACTTGTAATGTACCCAAAAATTGAAAAAAAAAATTATAGGCTAGTAAAAGCTACCTAGATGGAAAATTATTTACTTACGGAACTGCATCGTACACTTTATGTATCTTTGGTTAGTCACAAGAGGTCCTCACATTCTGTCGTTTATATTTCAGTTGTTACTTTAAATGTATTTTACTTATGATGTTGTACTGTTGTTTACTACTTAGTATTATGTTTACAGTTTGTCACTTATGTGTTGTTCTTGGATTTATGTGCTTCGTTCTTTCTGCATTGTCACACTTTTTAATTATGGAGTCCTAACTTAACTTTGTTTGTGGAAACAAAGTGAGAGGAGTGGCAGGACTTGTTCTCCCATGATGGTTTGAGAGGTAAAGTATTACGTGGTTACACAGGCTTACTTAGTTAAATCGAACTAAGGCACCTCTTTTATTTACTTACGCGGTTCATTACTTTGCGATGGGATCTGGTGTAAACTGTGTTGACAATCTTGATCCTAGAGGACCTGCTGCTAGTTGTTACATTTCTTATCGACTTGGTTTTATAACATTGTAAGTGTTGTTGTCGTCAATTTAGCTATTACGACTAAATTTATTGTACACTAATTATTCGTTATTATGGTGTATATTCGTTATTCTATATGTCATTAATACATTGTACGTTCTATGTATATTTTCACTATACTTATTAACATCTCTTATGTTCTTTTATTTGGCAGGTTATTGTATTGGCTTAAGAGCGGACATTTGATTTTTATGAGGGTTAAAAAGTTAGCATGGCATATTGCATATTCCATGTTCGCTAATAATTTATGCTTAAAACTTTTCGTATTGGCTTTTAATATAATGATGTAAGCCTAAAGTGTATTTTATTTAACTTATACAATGTATGCCTTATGGCATTACACCTTGGACTAATGCCACCTATGGACTATGTGATATTGAACTCTTACCATAATGAAAACGTTGTAATATAATAGCGTTGTGAGAGAGTTGGGGGGGAGACATAACATATGGTGGAAACCATATGATAGCAGGGTTTATGCTATGTGTTTGTGTTATGAATACAATGACGTTTTAAACTATGGAGAGTGGGTTTAGTGTTATGTTCAAAGGCTTTAATGGTTTCCAGCTGTTATAGAGATTTTCACCCCACTAGGTGAATCACACATGTATGGCCTTCCCCTGTCCCGCTGCAGACTCATTAGACCCAATGGACCACATTTTATCC
>LPNX011038975.1:218852-248540 GCA_001517045.1 Pseudotsuga menziesii
TTTTGTTAGATAGCAGCAAGGCAAGCCTAGGGGAGGAGGCTGTGCAAGGATAGGAATTAGTAGTGATGGAAGGGAGACCATTTGCAATAGCCGCAGGGCTAGAGGTTGGTCAAAACAACAATAAATGCAAGTAGTTAAAATAGTTAACTGGTGGCGCTTGTTGAAGCAACACGCATTAATGGTCGATCTGACCATTAGTAGGGTGAGGTTGCCAGCGTATTTGGTGTCATTACTACTAGATTTGGTTATGATGGACATGGTGGATTTTGCAATGATGATTTCGAATTGGGAAGTGGCTATAAAAAGCACGCAAGACATGAGAGGAAGGAATTGTTCAGATAATTTCAGTCGAGTGAGCAAAGTGTTGAGCCAAGTATAGTTGAAGAGTCTTGAGTGCGAGTTGCAGAGTAGAGGTGTAGGGTCGTCGGGTGCATATTAAGGTTTGGGGAGTATGGCATGCTGAGTGACCCCGATGCAATTGAGATTTCCAGTGAGTAGGAATCCCCCATTCATCCCACGGTCATTGAGGAAGAAGTCATGAGCATGCTGGTAGACTCTTTGTTGATCTCCAAAGGAAAGCGGAAGGCTTAGAAGCCTAGTTCCACACCACCGCATAAGAGGCACACCCACCCTTTGATTAGAATGCAAGGAGATGGGATTGCACAAACCAGGCCATCGAGCTCGGGAGCTATAGAGTCTGTGGAGCCCAGGGGTGTCTCTGTCAATGATATCCTAGGATATGTCACTCCAATGTGTCCGAAAGTGAAGCCGAGGCAGCCCATGAAGAATCATAAGTATCCAACCAAATTGTCGCCGTTGCTGGAAGGGATGACTTGCTTAGTAGATATCATCCCCGCCTTGATCAAGCTGAAGTTTGAAGACCACAATTTGTTGTTTCTCAAAGATGTCTGGGATGAGCCATATGAATCAGTTCCAACAGGGCCTGGTGCATCGATTCAGAGGATTCCTCAACCATGGGTGAGCGAGTTGAATAAATCTAGATTGTTGCAGCTCCTTAATATGCCTCACTTTGGGGGACTGAACGAAGCTCATGCATGCGTCAAACAACTCTTGGCCTACTTTCATGGTGGGATGCTCTGGTTGAATGAGCCTATTCTTGTCACAGTCGATTTAATTTCAAAAATTACAAGCTTGCCGAAGGCTGGGGAAGATCCAGTGTAGTATATCCATGGGCGGGATACTAACAAGAAGCTCTCCAAGCAGCTGAAGGAGAGATTTGGCTTGTAGTGGGATGGCTGCACCTATCATAGCGATAACATAATACACAGGTGGTGCATATCGAGGCATGCATTTTGGCGAGTAAGATTGTCAGGGGGAATTGATAGGTCTAGTGCAACTTGGGTGTGGTCGCATGTGCACAAAAATGTGCAGAGGGCGTGCAAATGAACTAGTCCTTGTTTCTGCTCAACCAGTTGCTCAATGATTCTCTCGCTAATTAGGCCAGGTAGTCATTTTCCTATAGTTGGCTATTAATTCTCATTGTGCTTGTTGCATGGATGGAACCAAAAGATTATCAGCCGATGGCAGTTGATGCGATGAAGGTGTGCTGATGTGCACGCTATCAGAATTTGTGGTGGGTTGAGGAGCCCAGTTGACAGATAGACTGTGCGATCCATTTTTGGGTATATTGGAAAGTGCTGCAAGCTACAACTATCAAAGTTCCCTACTTATCCCATTATGCAACAACCAAGTATTAGCGGCTCATTCAGTTCGCTATCAGGCCTCATTCCATTTATATCTAGGCATGACGGGACCTCGACAAGTAGTGGCTACCTCTGGCCTACAAAGTCACTGATGAATAATTGGATGCGCTCGTTCAGGAGTGGCTAGCTAAATGGAGCAAATCCATGAGCCAGGAGGAACTCTCTAAGGAGCCACCAGCTGATTCCCTGGACGAGCCTGCCCAGAAGGAGATAAGTGTTCATGAATCCTCCAATGAATCATTGATGGACCCTGATGCTAAAGAACAACACATGCAGGAGGAAATTCGAACCAAATGGTGCCTAGAATACGATGCGGGCAACGATACCTGACCAGGGATGGAGGACAAAATGAAGTGGCTCATCAAAGTGGTCACTGACTCCTCTGAGGCTACGATGCAAGTGATATGAGAATCCAACCAAGAAGGGTTTACTATAGTAAGAGATAAGTTGAATTCTATTTATGATGTTGTTTCCAGGAAGAAACCCGAGGAAGATGTTATGTAGGAATTCCCGTCGATCAGCACCGAGCCGTGAGCTAGGAATGTTCAAGTTCCCCTGACTGTGATTGACGTGGGGAGTGAAGACGTGAACCTATTACTATGACCACTCCAAATAATTTCCTTGGATCTTAACAAGTTACCCACTCAGGTGTTTGTGGAGTTGCAGCATGTTGTCACCCAGGAATTGGAGGATAGGCAGAAGGAGCTTAGTGATGGGTATGTGCAGTCATAGAGTGCAGCCGAGAAGCTGCAAAAAGAAGCTGAGGAGCTACATCAGGTCAAGGTGTAGTTGGTAGAAGAGAAGGTATGAGAGATTGAGGCATTAAAGGTATCACATGCCGAGCTATAGCGCAAGGCTACCAAGGAAATTACTAAGCTTAAGAAGGTGTAAGACCGCCTTATCATTGAGAAGGCGCAGCTATGACCAAGTTGTGGCATAGCTGAGCAAGCTATTGATGAGGCCTGTCAACATATATTTGAGAGCATGACCAATATTACTACAGTCGCTAAGGCCAAGTGACTTGGGGAAATTATTTTCTAGCTCAAGGACACCAATCTTCTGCTCAATTCCCTGGTCCATCCAGCAATGCCACTGGAGCATATTGTCGAATGGAAGGCTACTATTTAGGAGATAGCGGCTAATTTTGAAACAATCGAGCATCAAGTAAAGACAATCATGAAGGCAATGATGCAGTTTTGGCACATCATTGTCCAAGACAAACATCTCGACTAGTTGACCACACATGCATAAGAAGCTGAAGGACAGTTGATGACACTGAAGACGTCATTGCGAACACTGCCTCTCATGGTGCAAATCACGTGATCTGAGAAGTTGAAGGACCTACAATGGAGAGCTTCCCATGCCCAAGAATGCCAACAAAAGCACACTGCCCAGTTGGATGAGTTTCAAGAAGTTGGTGGGCAGCTGGCTCTCAAATCAGTCGCAATGTTGGAGGCACTGCAAGAAAGTTGAAAGATGATCGATGGCAAGGATGGGGATGTGCACCTCATGCAGTAGGATTTGCTCAACTATCAAAGTGCTTCCGAAAGAGTCCAGCTCTAGGTTCGAGAGATATCATAGTAGTTTGAAGATTTCAAGGCCAAGAGATCAGCATATACCCTATTAACCTAATGTGGCTCGAGGACAAGCCATAAGACTATGTTGGGGGCTTGTTGGTAGGGGTTTTGGGTAAGTAAGTTGTGCAGCATTGTGGAAGCTACGCAATCTCATGCGATACTGCACAAGGCCAGATCAGCGCAATGGGCGTAAGTATAACCTATTTTGAATATTTAATGTATTAAATGACCACGTTGTGTGGACATAGCTCATTAGTGGTTAGAAGTTAGTTAGAAATGGACCTTTGATGTAAAGGTACAAGCCTATATATAGAGCTAGCTTTGAAACTATAAGATCATCATGATGAGCGTGATACAAGTCCAAGTCAATATATTAGAGTGATCAATCTGTTGCGATCTGTCTATGGTCTTGATGAGTCTTCTGTTTTGAACAATCTGTGATCTATCTGTGTCAGATACTGAATTTTGGGATGTAATCAGTCTCCTGCTGTGGAGAAGAATTATCTATTTTGGATCTGTTGTGGAAAATTAATATGACATGATGGTTGTCTAAATGCTGTCTTCTATTTCCTATTTTCTCTGCTGCAATGTCAATGAGAAGTGTATTGAATTTGTTTATGATTTAATGATGTTGCTACAATGAACTGGCGATGCGATCTATCCCAATTCTGTCACAATTTTGATGAATGATGATGAAGCTTATTAAAGTTGTTTTATGAATGATACTACTGTGATAAATGAATGATGTGATCTGTTAGATCCATAGTTGTGAAGATGAATTGTGATAACTATCTTATTTCTATCGAGTGACTTGGAGTAATCTCATATTTATGCTTTCGAAGCCATGGATGCCATATATTCCCTTCTTACCACCGAAAAATTGGTTCCAGCAGCTCTTCCTTGAACATCTCGAGTGCGACTTCATCCACTCTACAGATGTTGCTGGGAAGGGTAAAACCTGTCTGGGCCACTACTCAAGGAGATCGCCCTGGTTTAGCATCGACAGAGTGAGAACCCTTGTCAGTGAGGCTTTGTTGGTGGGTTTTTTCCAACAATGTGTGATAAGCCCATAGGGTGGAGAACAACATGTGGTGCTAGTTGGTTTTATGGTTTCCTACCATCCTTTGGAGCATTGTTTTGATGATTTTGTTAACTGCTTCAACTTGGCCATTTCCCTAGGTGTAGTAGGAAGATGAGTACTGGTGGTCAAATTTCAACATGGTTGAAAGCTTAGTCAAAACAACGTCTTAAAAATGTTTACCATGGTCCAAAACTAACTATTTGGGAACACCAAATTGTGAAATGACGTGATTAAAGAAGAAACGTGCCATCGTTTCACTTTTGCAATTGAACATAGGCATGGCCTTGGCCCACTTAGTGAAGTAATCAACAACCACAATGATATATTTATGGCTATTAGATGAGGTAGGGTTGATTCTCATGAAGTCAATTTCCCATTTATAGAAGGGACCGACTGTGACTACGGGGTGTAATGATGCAGGGGGGGTTCTTGCCTTTGGCACAAAGAGCTAACAGTTGCGACAGTGTTTTCCTGTCTCTATGCAATTAGCGAATATGGAAGGCCAAAAGTAGCTAGCATGTAGAATGTTTTGGGTGGTTTCCATACCTGAAAGGTGGCCACCACAGGCTCCACTATGACCATCGTTAAGCACTATCTCGGCCTCCTCATTGGTGAGGCAATGTCGTAAGATGGTGTCAATGCCCCGACGATATAAAATATCTCCAATAAGAATATGGTGAGTGGCTTGATGTCGGATGTGTCACCTATCTTCACAGTTTAAGTGCGCTGTGAACTTTTGAGTGCGTAAATATAGAAGGATTCCCCCATACCATGGGTCTTTCATGGATATGACGAATATAAAGTCATCAGGAAGGTCATCCTTGGGTGGTGGTGATGTGGTTGATGGGAGAAGATCTGTCATGAGTGTAGCCAGAGCTAGTGCCTTTGTGTTTTTCAAGGAAACAAACTCCAACTTGAACTCTTGGAGAACGACTACCCACTTGGCTATGCAACCATGTAGGATTTGACAGATTAAGAGGTACCGCATTGAGTTGGAATCAGCCACTACTCTGGTATGGTTTGCAATAATGTAGTGGCACAATTTTTGAGGCGAGAAAGCAATGGTGAGGGCCAGGTTTTCCTCGGGTGAATATCACAGTGGGGTTCCTGTCAGCTTTTGGATAACATAATAAATTACGTTCTCTTGACAAGCATCTTATTCCTAGACCAAGACTCTGGCAATGGCGTTTTCCCAAGCTGACACATAAAGAATGAAGTCTCGGGTGAAGTTTGGTGCCGAGAGTAATGGTGCAGAAGCCAGGGCTTGTTTGAGTGCATTAAATGATTCCTGTGCTTGTTGATCCCAAACAACGAGAATGTTGGTATGGAGCAGGCCTATGAATCCGTGGGCTTTTGTCGCATACTCTGGTACAAAGTGGCGAAGGAAATTGGCCTTGCCTTGGAGGCTCTGTAGTTGGCATAGAGTTTTTGGTGGAGGGAGATCAATGATGGCTTGAAATTTGAGAGGGTCAACTATTATCCCTTTGTAGGATGCGATGAACCCAAGCAGACGTCCTGATGGGACACAAAAAATGCACTTTAGGGGGTTCAAGCAAATTTTGTACTTGCAACATTGCAAAAATACTTGCTGCAAGTCGTCTACGTGTTGTGCTTGCTTCCATGATCGAGCGGTAAGCTCATCTAGGTAGACCAATATGATGTGGGTGAGGTCATGTAAACAATATGTCATGGTGCATTGGAAGGTGGCTCTATAATTCTTTAGACCAAAGGGAATTAATCGATATTCGAATGTGAACCAAGGTGTTGTAAATGCAGTGTTGTAATGATCTTCTTTCCAGATCTGGATTTGGTTGTATTTGGAAAAGTTGTCCATGAAGGAAAAGACCTCATGTCCAGGACATGCATCAATGATACGATCGATGAAGGGCATTGGGAAATTGTATTTGGGACATGCCAAATTCAGATCACATAATTCTGTATATGTTGGGCTATAGGGCAGACCCGGGCTTTATACCATTAACTTCGCACCAACAAAAGACCCATAGTGTTGGCCCTTTCAGCAACAACCTGTGAACAGGTTGCAGTCTCACCTGAAACAGCTATGGGGTGCCACAGAATCAGGTTTCTACAAGTAGAAGAGGGATATTACTGTACCTTTAGTTTCTAACACTTATAATCATACAATGCAAAACTTTAATAGTTACTTATTTAGCTTCGTGGTTAGATAAACAAACAGTGCCTTGCTTAACCCTTTATTGGGAATTCCAGTGAAGCTAATATTTAGCAGTGATCTTACTTATCAGATGTATATTTATCAATGCATAAAGAACATAACAACCACACAACAAAACCCACAACACATGATATAATGTGGTTCACCCCTAGTTTAGGGGTTACGTCCACAGAACTATGTTTTATTCAACTCTTTACAAAAACCACAGTTCTGATCTGCGCACTCAGCTACAGATCCCTTCAAGTCCTCAAAGTTGTGCACACAGCTGGAGGCCTCTGTGCACACAGCTGCAGATTTCCTTTATCACCCAAAACCCTCTGCGTACACAGCTGCAGAGGTGATCCATGCACACAGCTGGGACTTAACCTTCTCTTAAAAAATAGCCTTAGCTTTGCATTAATTCATCTTACATCAAAAGCCTAAACTGACTTATTTACAAGAGTGCTTATTTATAGTGCACTTATTACAAAACCATGGGCTTAAACCATGGGCACCCCGAACCCTAAACCCTGTACTTAAACCATGGGTTTATTACAAAAGGAGGTTTTTACTCAACCCCGACACCCCTAAGACTATTTTGAGTTGTAACTCCACTTACAAACTCCCATAACTCTATGGCGTTACCCACCTTAAGGACCGTTAGAATGCGCACCCGAACAGGCCCCTAAGACTCACTAGTGTCCCATCCCGGGAAACTCAGCTGCTTTTCTGGTGGTAAAATCTTGTTGGCGAAACATAGTGCACTGCTTGTTGAAGCCATACATGTGGTTGTCGGCTAATTTTTCCTTTCCTTCGTAATATTTATGCTAGTTAAGGCCTTTTGGATCTATCAGCGACCCCATCCTTCGATTTGCTTGCCAAAAATTTGACCATCCACAACTTAGGTTCCCCATAATTGTGTGTCAATATGCATAAGACAAACAACCGCCTCAGTTCTGCCAAACCAGGAGGATACATCTTGGGATGTTTCAGAGGATTCCTGTGAAGACCGGTGATTTTCTTCGTGTGACTTAGAGCGCACTTCTGCCTTTCTTCCTTCCTCTTAGGGTGAACTTCTACCTTTCTTTGTGCCTTGGTTGAACATGGCTGCAAGGGTGTATTGCTCAGAAGGTTCAGTAGAGCTCTCTCCTTGACCAATCGTAATAACTCCTGGACTTCATGATCATTCGACATAGTTCTAACTGAAGAAACTCAAAGAGATGCATAATGCATGAGTCGTAGGCCGGTGTAGCGCCTTATAGAATCCCACAATAGAATCTGTCATCATGGTGCATTAATGACACCGAATCTGATGGAGTGGCAGAAATCCTGTCCACACGGCGCCAGATTTTCCCAAAATCTCATCATTGCAGGCAGTTAGGGTAGTTCTCATGCCGACGCCGCCAAGTGTAGTTTGTCCCATCCGTCACATTTTAGGCTGCAACACACCTTTGATCTTCGACATAACCACTAACTTCAACTTCGCCTTGATAAGTACCTTTGACACGATATGCACCTTCGACCCATCCTGACCTATACGGCAACCAAACTTCAACCTTCAGACTTTGACAATCTTCAACACTTTGTAGCTTTGAGAACAACTTCATTATACTCTAGTACCCAATTTGAACTGTTCTTGGTACTTAGACTGTCCTTCATGCTGTTACTCCTGATCAAGGGGTCCCAGTTTGTCCCTGTACTTCTTTAACCTACTTCCATTCACCATGGAAGGTAAAATTTCTCCATTCAATTTAGCTAACTGGACTGTGCCACCATCAGTAACTTTATTCACTATGTATGGTCCTTTCCAATGTTTCTTGAACTTACCCAGGAATTTCATGAATTTGCTATCATATAAGAGCACAAGATCACCCTGTTGGAACTGCTTCTTCTTGATGTGTCTATCATTCCATGCTTTTTCTCTAGCTTTCTGTACTTGCTGCTGGAACCCTGCAATGAATCTGTCCTCTTCAAGTTCTAGTATCTTTGCCAGCCTTTCTTTCATCATATCTCGGTCATCCATCTCTATAAAAGCAGATATTCTGAGGCTAGGGACAATGTACTCCATGGGCATGACTGCTTCTTGTCCATAAACCAACCTAAAAGGTGTATGGTCTGTCAACTTCTTGCAGGTGGTTCTATAAGCCCATAGTATTGCTGGAATTCTAAGGTCCCAATCATTTCTGTTAGAATTGCAAACCTTCGTCAGAGCGTGTTCAAGGATCTTGTTAAAGGATTCAACAGTTCCATTTGCTTGAGGAAGATAGGCAGTACTCTTCTGATGATATACTTGAAATTGTTCAGTCAATACTTCAATAGTATTATTTAAGAAATGTGATCCTTGATCACTCATAAGAATTCTAGGACACCCAAATATTGACAAGATGTTATCAAAGATAAACTTTGCGGCTATAGCAGCACTACAGGTATTGACTGTTTGAGCTTCGGCCCAACGAGTAAGGTAGTCAGTTGCTGTAATAATGTATCTTGCTCCGGATTTCTTTGCAGGGGGATTGATAGGTCCAACAAAATCATAGCCCATTTATCAAAGGGTTGTAAAGTTACCTGCGGAACTAGAGGCATCTCATCCCTCCTGGATGGTTTGCCTGTCCTCTGACAAATGTCGTAGCTGTGGCAATATTCTCTTGCATCCTTATGAATTGTGGGCCACCACAATCCGGCTGTCAGAATCTTCTGTGCTATAGATTTTCCTGCGTAATGACCTCCTGCTGCACCAGAGTGTGCCTTAGCCAAAATTAATGGCTTTTCATGCTCCAGGATGCATCTGCACAGTATTTCATATGGTCCCATATTATATAGCTGTCCTGCTATTAAGGTAAAGTTGGCTGCTCTAACCACCAGCTGTTTCTTCTGCTGCGTTGTCATTTCGGTAGGTGCAAAACCTGTAGACAAATACTAAAAAATATCATGGAAATAATCATCAACCATCTGGATGGCAAACAACTGGGCATCAGGAAGACCTTCATCTAAGATAATGGGCTCTTCTCCTGAATCAAGCCTTGACAAGTGGTCAGGACCTAGGTTCAGTCTTCCAGGTTTGACTATGATCTCAAAGTCATATTCCTGAAACAGAATCAACCATCTGCATATCCTTCCACCTAGCACAGGCTTGTTAACCAAATACTTCACTTGACTGAGCCAATACTATTCCCAGAGCAATGGAGGATGCATCGACATGCACATGAAACTCCTTATTCCAATCAGGGAATACTAAGATAGGGGTAGTTACCATCTTTTCCTTCAAAATATCCAAGCTTGCTTGACACTCAGGTGTCCATTCAAACCTAATATCTTTCTTCAACTGCTTTTCCATAGGGGCTGTTATCTGAGCATATCCTTTAATGAATTTCCTGTAATAACCAGTATGACCAAGTGTAGTGCGTAGTTGTTTAATAGACTTCAGAGGTGGAAGGTTCACAATAATGGCTATCTTCGCAGGATCCATCATCAATCTTTTCTTACAGATAATGTGACTTAGCAGAATTCCAAAAGGGGCACAGAAGATACACTTTTTCAAGTTCAAGGAAATTTGATGCTGTCTAAATTTGTCCAACATAAGTATTAAACTAGCTATGTGGTCTTTTAATAACTCGAAGATAGTCCAATCATCAAAAAAAACTTCTAAGAATTTACGTATGAATTCCTTAAAAGAAGAGATGACTACTCTAGAAAACATGGCAGGTGCATTCTTCAATCCAAAGGGCATAACTGTATACTGGAAGGATCCCATTTCTGTAGCGAAGGTTGTCTTATGTCAATCTTTTGGAGCAATTCGAATGTGATGGTAACCTGAAAATACATCAGTAAAAGAGTACACTTCTTGACCTCCAACATTGTCTAAAACTTCATCTGTAAAGGGAGTGGGGAAAGGATCATGCAAACAAGCATCATTCAGCTTCCTCAGATCGACACAGATTCTGATTTCTCCCTTAGTATTCTTTTCTTGCACCACCATAGGACTGACCCCCTCGGACTCTTCAATAGGCTCAATGATTCCTACAGCGAACATCTTATCCAGCTCCATTTGTACTTTTTCCTTATACTTAGGGTTCAACCTATAAGGGCGCTGTTTCATAGGCTTCGCATCAAGTTTCAAAGGGATCTTTATCACTCCTATATCACCAAGGATACCTTTCATCTCTGAGAACTTTGTCGGAAATAGATCCTGATATTCATGGAGAAGTTGGGTCACCTTGCTTACCATTTCGTCATCCCAATAATCTCCAATGGTAGCATACTTAGGGTTTTCTTCTAGCCTAATGTTTACGATCTGCGTCTTCAGGGGTTGAGTCACTTCAAGTGCCTCAACTACTGGTCCATGTACTTCGCAGTGTCCTTCTGACTCAGGAATGTTAATGTTGCGCGGATCATCATCCTCATCAATTGCGAGGTTATAACATTCTACTGCATTGGCTTCTTGTGCCTTCCAATTAGGTTGGTATTCCGCTATTTCTTGATCATCAAATACTTTAGTGTGGATCAACCTAACAGCTGCATCCAAAGTAGGAGAAACCTCATTAATAGAAAATGTCAGCACAAAACTATCAACAAGACAATCCCAACTTACAGTACCATGGCGAAGCTTGAACTCCGCATACCAGTTCTTTGCTATAGGTTCCAGGGTGTGCACAAACCTATGTACCCATTCTTCACGAGGTACCTGCTTCCATGCCTCGTAGCATTGCTCCAAATTTCCCTGAGGACTAGTCTTACCATTAAACCTGCTTCGCACCTCATGAGGTTGGTCCCTGAATCTTACGTAAAGGGAATTCTGGCATGCTTCCCAACTATGAATGTACTTTTTGTGACCATTCCACCATCTAGCCACTGTGGCTCTGAATGCTAAATCCAGAGTCTCCATTTTCTGTGAGTTTGGTACCTGCTCTGAGAATTGCACAATAAACTCTTCGGGGTCTGTCGAACCATAAAAAACAGGTAAGTTTCTTGTCTGTGAGCCAAGCCATTTGAGAGACTTGGTAATTCTAGCACATCGATGGCCATGTAGCTCATATAGTCTATTCTGCCAATTCTTTAGGCCATCGTCTGAATCTGTCATGTAGGAGCTATCACACTGCCAATCCATGATACCTTCGGCAGTAGGATCAACATAATCTTCTTCCTTCGCTGTGATATTGTAGATGTGGTCCAAAACATCCTGGTCTTCATCTCTTACTGGCTTTGTGTATCTCTCTCCTTGAGAAGGATCCAATGGGACTATGAATCTCAGTTCTTTCCCTTCAAAAGTCATCTGTCTCTTCTTCAGGTTAATGACTGCAGCATTTTCCATTACCCATTGAATTCCTAACAAGGCTGGATATGGGTTGCTATCATCAATGATCTCAATAACTTCGAATTTTGCTACAGTACAGATGCCATCAATATCTACTGGGACATTAGGGAGTCATCCTAGGGGCACAATCTTTTGCTGATTGGCTAATATCAACTATATAGGGGACCAATCAAAGGTAGGTTTTCCCATTTGTTCCCAGGTTTGCTTAGTTAAGACATTTACCTTTGATCCTAGGTCCAAGATAACATCAGTCATATCATACTCTCCTATCTGAGCATTCAATCTCATTTACCTGCCAGTTCTCTTGACTCTATTAACAGCTTTTGCCTGACCAAAACTTTGCTAAGGTTCGTAGGAAGCAATAACTTTCTACAACTCACTTAAAGCATTCTGATTTCATACAAGCTTCAGACAACTTTGTAAAAAGGAGGACAGTGTACTTATTTTATCTGTCGAAGCTTCGTGCGGCAGCGACTGTTGCTGAAGTTGTTGTGCAGGTATTACTGATGTGTTGGGGTCAGCAAAGTCACTCTTGGCTTCCATAAGTGTCTCTTTTTCTCTTTTGACATCAAATGCAGGGATTTTTCTTGGGGCCTTCCGAACCCAATCCTCGGCAAGCTGTTTCTCCTTGTTCAGCACTTCCGTCGTAGCTCCACTCCTGGTAACAACATTAATGGCTGGGGAAGGTCTTTGCTTGATGGAAATCATCTGAATATTTTTAGTAGGGGCACTATTTATTTCCTGAATCTTCACTATCAACTGCGGGAACTACTCGACCACATGATCTACTGCTCGGCAATACCAACATGTCATAGTTGGGTTTCGACAGTCTCTCACTAGATGCCTAGCCTAGTTACAGTTGTAACACACAACCTAGCCTCTTCCTCTTTCGGCCATACCACCATGACCACGACCTCCAAAAGCACCTCTACCTGATGCACCATCGTGGTAACCATAGCCATCATTGCTTTGTCCCTAATTTTGTACCCGATAGGCGTCATAGGTGCGCTCTGTCATGAGGTCATAACTGTGACACTCATCTTCATTATGTACTACAGACTTACAGAAGTTACAATAGGGGTTCTTGGGGACTTGCACATACCTCTATAGCATATAGCAATTCTCAGGTCTATGCTGGCCAGTTGTCCGACAAATCTCACAATATAGAATAGCAGGGTTGAACAGGTTTGGCGCACCAGTATTCAGGTAATTTCTTACCACAGGACACTGTTCCTTGTCGTGACCTTTTGTCTGACATTGTGTACACCAAACCTCTTCGTGACCGATTTTTCCTTTCTTCATATCGCAAAGCTCCAGAGCCATCGCTGCCAACTGCGCTTGGATTTGAGCAATACTAGAATTGTCTTTGACATGAGCGGTTTCAAGCTTCATCGTGATTTCCAGAGCCTCCTGCTAGTCAGCAACCTTTTGTTGCATGAGTGGAGTTCTGATATGCGGTAGCAACGCTGCAATGAACCATTCCTTGTGCTACACAGGTCCAATGGTGAAACTGACTTGGTCTAGCAGAACTTTGAACCTCTGATCAAAGTCCCACACTGATTCGCTGCGTCTCTGCTGAATCTCTTTCAATTCAGTGATACACTGCGACTTTGATATCGGCTTCTTAAATTCCTTTATCATTGCTGCTTTTATATTAGCCAAGGAATGGTTCTGGGTGCTCGAAAACTTCATGAACCAGGTCAGAGCGCGGTCTCTGAAAGAAGTAACCAGCTGTGCTCATTTTGTATCATGATCCATAATGGTCTTAGCAGTCCACACTGCTTCACATAAAAACTAGAACTGTTCTGGATCCTCTGATCCAGTTCCTTTGAAAATAGGGAGCTTAATATCATCATGCATGTGGGCCATAGTGGATCTAGGGGGGGTTGGAGGGGGACTTACTGGGGTAGACTGATCTGGGATAGAAATACTTGAGCTAGGGTGACTTTCAGACTGCGATGGGTTCTCAGTGATAACAGGTCTGCGCTGCGGGGTTACCGGAGGGTTTCCAATAGAAGGGGTTTCTTTGGGTTCTAAATATGTGGGATTTACAAAGGAATACTTGGTATGCTGACCCTAGGAATAGGATCCAAAATCTCTCTTGTACCTTTTTCCACTTCGCAGCAAAGCACTTTGCTCGTCGAAGGTATTTTCACTTGCAAACATAGGTTAGTAATACTAAATCTAACAGTCTGATTCAATGAGAAATCTACCTTTTTCAGCTAATAGCATTTTAATTCTCAAACTAAATGAATTCAAAAACTTACCCCTTGGTCCTTTGAAAAACTGCCGCTCGGCTTCACTAAAGGAAGTACTCGTGTCGATGGCAAACTCCATCACAAATGCTTCAAGGGTTCGCATTGTCCAGAAATCAACAGTACGGGATATCTCGTTGTTCACCCTTTTCAGTATATTAATTCTTGCGGGGGTCCAATCAGGAAACTGATGTTCTTGGAAGTTCATCCTTCTCTCTATTAACCTGGATAATCACTGGTGCAACTTTATGTGGATACTACCAAAGAAAATTTCATAAACATCACAAAAAACATACCTTTGTAAAAATTCATTTGCACTACGATGCGGATCTTTGTTCTCTTGCTCAGCGAATTTCAGATAAGTCTCATCAAGCCAATCACCGATTTCCTTCATAGAGGGTCTCCAGAACATAGCCCTCGAGGTATGACGTAAACCCCTCTTGAGCAAATACTAAGTTCAACCGGCAACGGAACCAATTTGTTGGGCTATAGGGCAGACCCGGGCTTTATACCATTAACTTCACACCTACAAAAGACCCACAGTGTTGGCCCTTTCGGCAACAACCTGTGAATAGGTTGTAGTCTCACCTGAAATAGCTATGGGGTACTGCAGAATCAGGTTTCTGCAAGCAGAAGAGGGATATTACTGTACCTTTAGTTTCTAACACTTATAATCATACAATGTAAAACTTTAATAGTTACTTATTTAGCTTCGCGGTTAGATAAACAAACAGTGCCTTGCTTAACCCTTTACTGGGAATTTCAGCGAAGTTAATATTTAGCAGTGATCTTACTTATCAGATGTATATTTATCAATGCATAAAGAAAATAACAACAACACAACAAAACCCACAACACACGATATAATGTGGTTCACCCCCAGTTTAGGGGTTACGTCCACAGAACTGTGCTTTATTCAACTCTTTACAAAAACAACAGTTCTGATCTGCACACTCAGCTGCAGATCCCTTCAAGTCCTCAAAGCCACACACACAGCTACATATTTCCTTTATCACCCAAAACCCTCTGCGCACACAGCTGCAGAGGTCATCCATGCACATAGCTGGGACTTAACCTTCTCTTACAAAATAGCCTTAGCTTCACATTAATTCATCTTACAACAAAAGCCTAAACTGACTTCTTTACAAGAGTGCTTATTTATAGTGCACTTATTACAAAACCATGGGCTTAAACCGTGGGCACCCATAACCCTAAACCCTAGACTTAAACCATGGGTTTATTACAAAATGAGGTTTTTACTCAACCCCGACACCCCTAAGACTATTTTGAGTCATAACTCCGCTTACAAACTCCCATAACTCCACAGAGTTACCCACCTTAAGGACCGTTAAGGTGCGCACCCCAATAGTATAGACGCGAATGGTACCTTGTTTTTTATTCATAGGAATAGGATTTGAAACCCATGTTGTGTAAGCAATGCGGTAAATGAAGCCAGTTGTGCGTAGCTTCTCAGTTTCTGCTTTCACCGCGGTAGCTTTGGAAGGATGGGTTGGCCATTTATTTTGGTGCATGGGTACTACTTCAGGCCGTGTTTCGATGTGGTGCTCAACAATGGATGGATCCAACCTGGGCATTTCAGTGTAGGACCAGGAAAAGATGCCGGAGAATTCTTGGAAGAGCGCTTTGTAGGAAGAGATTTCTTCAAAGGAGTAGGATGCCCCCAGCATGATCTCCTCACTGATATGAGGTTTGGTTGAGATGTTGATTTTAATGGTTGGAGAGATATTGGCCATGTTCCTTTCTTCGAAGGCATCTAGTGCCAGAATGGGACCTTTGAACCAGTCAACTTTTCCATGAATGAAATCCTTGGTCTCGACTGAAAAATGATCCAGCAGTGACACAGGTCCTTCAGGGATGAAGAATGAGAAATGGTGCATGTTGTCCCAAGGGTATTCAAGAGCATTTAGGGCTTCAAGTATCTCCTCATTGTTGCAGAAGCAATGATGGGATAGGTTGGAGGGGATGTCAATGACTGTAGGGATAAGTGGGTCTGTGGAACTAGACACCATGTAGATGGACATGGTATCTGAAGAAGGAGGTGGGCAGTGGATTTCTTCGATGAGAATGATCTCGGAATCAAGGGAATTATGTCGAAGGTTAGTTAGGGCTATTCAAAACTTGGATAAGTCTTGGTAGTGGTGAGAATAGTGTCCATACAATCCACAAAGGGCACAAGCATGGTTCGTCCTTAAAGAATTATTTTTCTTTGTTGGTCCACTTGGGAGTTCAACCACGAGTATGTTTTCTATTATATCCATGGCATCTAAATGTGCATGGATCATGGGAATTTTAGGATAGTTTTGAGTTGCATGGCCCTGTTCATTGCACACGGTGCATGGCAGGATCTGCTGGGGTTTATTTGTTGCTTTCATGTTTTTTCCCTTGGCCCTTTTTGGGTAGGGAACGGTAGATGTAGGTGCAATGGTTGGTTTTTACAGGTAAGGTGGAGGACATGATTTGACCGCAATAGGTTGAACAGGGGTCAACATGACTTGGGGCATCGGAGCCGGTGGATCGAGGTACCACACGGGAATCCCCAATGTGAATTTGGCTAAGTTTAAGGTAGCCATTACTGGCTTACTCATGATGCCAGGCGAGGGAAATAGGAAGGGAATTGTATGGACTGGGGAGGAGCCCTAGTAGTTCCCTGGTGAGTGCATTTGGGGATGCACTTGTGGTTGTGGCTGGGGTTGATATTGCGGCTACAGTTGCAAATTATGTTACGGCTGCAGTTGGGGTTGCAGCTATGGTTGGAGCTTAGGTGCAGCAGTGCTGGATGAGAGCATGCGCAGATTCACAGTCTCGTTTGGTGTCGATGGTGGTGACACGAAGTGGAAGGAAGCCGTCATGGAGGTGTCAGTGAATAACCCAGGGACCACATTCAACAATGGGGAGGTGGATGTGTCGTTGATGATAGTGTCGACCATCAGGATAATGTTGGTTGGTGTCATTAGCCCTTGTGAGTCATGATAAGTTAATTGGTCAACCATCACGATTTTCCCATCATGAGGGAACATCATGAGACAGAAAACTGTGGATGCTACGGCTCTCATGGAATACATATAACTTCTTTGCAGGAGAAGTTTATAGTCCAATTCAGCGTTCACAACCTCTATGTCAATCAGTACTATTTTCCTAGCTAGTTTTATGGGGACATGTGGAAAGATACCTTGCGATTTTGTGGGATGGCCATCATAAGCCCACAGAGTAGTTGTGGATGGTTGCAGGATTGGGGACTCGAGTTTCTTCCAGACTAGGGTTGACATAACACAAGTGAATTCCCCCTCGTTAATAATGCACCCGATGTATGACCAAGTTTTAGATAGATATCGTAATTTGGAAGGAAATGGTTGAAGGAATCCAAGGCTCTCCATTATTTGTGTCGAAAGTGATCAACTTGGAGTTGGAGGGGTCTACGGCGCCGAGGGTAGCTAGTAAATCCTTTCGTTGCATCAGGAAAGTTTTGAGTACCTCAAGAGCAGACATCGCCATAGGTGTTTGGGCCAAGTCATCAATGATGATGTACCTCATTGTAGCTCTAGCTGTGGCATTGTTGGAAACACGCTATATGGGAGGGAGTAGGGGAAAAGGGGGCAAGTGAAGAGGTATGTTGGTTGTTTTGGATGTGGATGCTGCTAATGGGTCAGCGGGTTCAGTGTTGGATCCATAATGATTTTTCCTAGTCTGTAAATTGACCTCTTCGATTGTCAAGGCTAGCAGGTGGTAAACATTTGTTTCTATTGGTGGAGGTGCAGCAGGGGTTGTGGGAGTGGGTTGGGGAGCAGGTGCAGTTGCTACCAATCCTTGAAGTGGTAACGGGTTTTGGAGCACCATGGGTGGAGGGCCTGGTGAAGCTAGGTTGGGTTGAGCTGGGACTGTCACATTGGTACCATGCTGAGCTTCATTCTAATTGGCCTGCTTGGCGTGACTCATGAAGAGGAATCCATGCGTATAGTGTTTGTAGACGTCACATAATTTACATGGCTGATTTGTGCGTAACGGAGTGTTGTGTATAGGTGGGTTTGGTTGCTGGGGATTTTGAGCTAGCCAGTTTGCCCCAACATTGTTGGGAGGATTTGGCTATTGGATGCCTCCTTGCAGTTGGTTGTTGCCTCTATTCCTAGCTCAGTTATTTTTGGCTTGCCCTTGTTGGTTGTTGGGGGTTGGTTGGTTAGCGTGGTTTTGTTGGGAAAAGACTTGTCCTAAGGGTGGTGGCGGGACTGGGGTGGGGGTCGGAGAAGATTGTGTTGGTGGCACATAGTAGACTGGGGGAGCTGGAACTACAAATTTAGTCATCTATCCCGAATATTGTTGTGTTGGTCAAACTGGTGCATGGCCATGATTTTTTGGCATGGGTTGCGTGTACAAGGTTGTGGCTCCGGGCTGAGACAACATTCTTGAATAGTCAGGGGTTGGGTTAGGGTGGGAAACACTAGGGGTTTTGCTTGGATGTGGTGGCATCATAGGTGGTGTGACATGATGTTGTGATTGATGGGAAATAGAGCCTATGATGCCATCTACAGCATGGGATGCCCCCAGCATGTCACGGTAAGAAGTGCCTACTTGGGGTGCATATGGAATGATGGTATAAAGGTATCCAGACTATGCATAAATAAGGTTGAACTGTTGGGCCTATAAGATTGGGTCCTCCTCTATTTGGGGACATTCAAAGGCGACGTCCTTGGCTATGGGTGGTAGTAAGGTTTTTAGGAACCAATAGAGGAAAATCCTATCATCAAGTTGGATCTTACATAGTCTACGACGTCACCGCCACTCATGGATCTGGTCAGTTATGTGGGCCACAATGTTTTGTTGGAAAGATAGCAAGTTCTCGACTCCTTCATCATATCTAACGAGGAGTTGGAAATAGTGCAGGAACATGAAGGCCAATGAGTTAAAGTCTAGGTACTTGTCTTGCAGTAGCTCAATGTACTATTTGGCCACAACACTTGTGAGGGTGCATTAGAAAAGTCTAAGTATGATCAAGTCATCTGCATTGTCATTTGATGAGAACATAGGTGAAATGTCATTATATGGTTTTGGGGGAACTCCCTTGCCTTCCCTTCAAACTTAGGGATGTCTGAGGGGAGCTTGGTTGGCATGGGAGGCTAATGGGCTTGATGGAAAATAGGATCATTGGTTAACCTCAACAAGTTAGGAAAGTTGAGGTGTGCCATGAATGGGAGCTTAGACCCCAAGTTGATGTGGGAAGGACTAACAACAGTAGTGGGGTTTACAGGAACATGATGTCCCTGTATGAATGGGGGCACCTGCAGTTGACTTCCCTGAAAGGGGATGGGATTTACAGGAACATGATTCCCTTGTATGGCTGGGGGCACCTATGGTTGACCTCTCACAACAGGGATAGTCATAGAAGGGCCACTGAACCCATGTATGTCAGGTGTGATAGTTTGAATGAAAGGTGGAGGTGGAGGCATCTGACATATGACAATGTGCATAGCATTGCTATCACCACTAGCTCGAGTGTTGGCGGTGGTGTGAGGCATGGATGTCAGTCTGCTGCCAATTGCCATTCCATAAAGTGGATTTGAGTTTGCACTAGCCATGGGGATAGATGGTGTAGTATGTAGGTCTGGCTCCGATTGATATGAGTTTGAGTTTGAGTCAGAGGCTGTGTGGCCTTCTGATGGTGTAAAGGGTCGTCGCGAATGGTCTCGACGATGCTAGTTTAAAGAACCAAATTGAGGTGGATCACCTCTCAGGCATGAGGAAGAGCGACGTGGTGGATTAATATTGTCTATTCGGTGGACCAAAATGTAACAGGAAATGATGATCTAGACCCTGGTTTCAGGGGCTTCCTATTGGTTTACAGGTGGCCACTTGGCCACCAATACTGCTAGGATACAACGCTTGGATTTTTCCTCACATGAGTGCTAGTCAATTGGTAGGGGTTGTTGCCTATTTCAGTTGGCGATTCCTCTCAATGTTCCAGCTACTTTTGGGTTCCCGTGGTACTCCTCATAATGAGTTTTAGGGCATATCCCAAGTGTTAACACCCTTGATGTTGAATAATTGAGGAAGAAATATGGTCGAGAAATTATAAAAGGATACATAAAAATTGGTAAAGCTTGGTAGTCTTGAGTCCCTTATTAAAGTGCGCATTTTGGTTAATTCATTGCAAAATTCAAAGGTATATATTTATGAGTATGAAAATCTACGGTTGACAACTGATCCATTGGGGGAAGTTGCACAAGGGAGAAGTTTTGACGAAGAGGCGGAAGTGGCTAACAAGACGGAAAGATCAATGGCTAAGTAATAAAGTAAATAAAATCTATGGTTGTGAGACATTCCGTGGAATAAAGATGCATGCTTGAAAAAATGAGAAATGCTAGTGGAGTATGTAGAACAGATTTTGATCCAACGGTTTAGACAAAAAATGCAATCTTATCAACGGTCATTATCTATTCTGGAGTGCGAAGCTGTGAGATAATTAAAAAGGATGAGTGGTAGCGGAATTTAAACCACTTTCCACGTGGTGACTTTTGGTGAGTTCCATTGAGGAAAGTGGTAAGAGAAAAATAGCTTGATAAGGGCCCCAGAATAGTCCATTGTATAAAAAGTGAAATTGACCTAGGTAAAGTCATTTCAATTACACGTTGTGGGTGAAATAGAAGTGGACAGTGCACCATCTTTTCCAAAGTCAACTTCTACGTATCCACATTTATAGGTAAGCCTTGAAACACTAAGACTTTGATTAAAGACTTGTCGCCATTGTTTATTATGGAGAAGGAACAGGGTTCAGGAATATTATGCAGAGTTTTGGATGAGAGAGAAGAGGTTGTTGTTGATAGGGAGAGGAATGTATTTGACCCTATTATGTCAGTTGGTAGTGTATCAGTTTCAAAGGAGTATTTGTGGCAGTATAATTCGCAAGGGAATGATATTCTAAATGTCTGCAGTTCTTTCTTATATTATTTTTCTATTGAACAAACCCTACCTTTTCCTGAATTTTTCGAATGGTGTGCGAATAGTTACTCCTCCTCCAAAACAGTTATTATGAGCCATACCACATCAAAACTCCTTTGTAAAGTTGACACAAAAAAAGTTCACGGGATATTGAGTCTGCTTGATAATTTCCTTGATAGTTGTGAGTCTTTAAATGAACAAGTTTTAATTGAAATGTATAAAAATTGTAGAACTGAAGTCAGATGCTAGTATTTATCCAGTATTCTGAAAGATGGTCAATCGTTAGAAGGTCTATTTCTACCATACAATGTTAATATTTTCAAGAAGGAAGTACAGTTGGTCATGTCGTTGGTCAGTCAAATTTTGGGTTTGGATAATGATACTCATATCAATGAAGTCATCTTAGGTTTCTTGCTGAGTATAGGTTCAATTGACCCTAAGTCCCATTTAACCCGTTGTTTTAATGTTGATCAGTATCTAGTCGAGGTTATCCATGCCCAGTTGGTAGAATTCCCTAAAGTTAGGTTCTTTAGATATCAGTCATATTTACTGAACATGTTATTGTGTTCTAATGTGTCGGAGTTGTAGTTCTTGTCCAAGATGTTCTCTCTGAACCTCCTGAAACAGATTAACATGTTTGAGTTCATAAATAAAATCATGGCCCAGATTTACAAATTGATTTTTGATGATGTATTGCCAAGAGTGTTGGAAGACATGAGACTTATGTGATAGTTTTCCTCACAAGAAAAAATAGGATATTGGTTTTTATATAAATAATTTATTGTTTTGACAATGTATGGGTTCACTGGGAAACCATACAGGTTACCCACTTTTTTGACTCCAAGAATTTTCGCATTAGAGTTTATGTGTAGAAGAAGAAAATTTTGGGGAATTTAAAAAGTCTTCCAATGTTAAATTTCCTCTCAAATTTTGTCCATTCATTTTTTAAAATAAAAGCGCATTGTTAGTCATAGAGAAGTTGTTAGAAGTTATGGATGTTCAAAAGGAGAAAAAAGTAAATTATGATCCACATCACATTATTTCTCAGAGGAAGCAGTCGAACAAAAATAAATGATTTTATCATCAAACTATTGAGGGCTTAGCTAAAATAGCAAATTTGGCTAATTTTGAAGAAAATTCAGAAGCTGGTGAAGATAGGAGGAACAGATTGACTGCAGTGGCTCAAACGTCTGTTAATTCTAGCATTTTGAATAAGAGGAATCTTTCTGAAACTGGGCATGGATGTAGATGAAGATATTTCTCATAAAAAAATCAAAACACACCCTCAAGGTGATCAAACTATTTCAAAAGAAATAGTTTCAGAAGATTTAAAGAAGATGGTCTTGTTCCAGAAAAAGTCCATACAGATGCATCAATATTCCTTCTAAGAAGAAGGTAACGTAGAGTCCAGTTCCTGCTACAAATCCAGGACAGAGTTACGATCAAGTTATGCTAACAAACAAATGCAATCATCAGAGGAAACTAAGAATCTGCTTCCTCGAGTTAGAAATTTAATCAATCAAAAGACTTCATTGATTTCTACTTGAGACGCAGAGGACACTACTACATTTCGACCAAAAATCCGATGGCAGTATTGTCGGATGTTTGACACTTCCCTGTCGCATGTACGACACATTGATTTTTTTTAACTGTCGGTAGCTTATCGTCGGTTATTCGACATATTTCCAATCCGTCGGTTAAGTGACAGAATGGCCGTCAGATAAGTGACGGTAGTCAAAAAAAAATTCAAAAAATTAACCTTCATGCCGTCGGTTAAGTGACGGCTATAAATTGGAATCGTCAGTAAAGCGACATGAAGAACCATCACTTAAATGATGGGTATAAAGAGTAAGCGTCGGATAAGCGACATCTATAACTGTCGCTTAAGCGACGGTAGTGAATTTAAAAAAAAAAAAAACCTCAAAAATATGTAGCTTCTCTTCCATGTGCCAGTTTAACTCAACCCGAATCCAAAACTAGGTCAAATATAACCAGAACAAGGCATCATTGGCTTGCTACATCAGACTTAAGTCAAAACTTGTGAAACTTGACAATCTATGCAAACATGACAAGCTGTAACCATGTCCACTCACCCACATGCCTATGTAAACCAAGAACAGGGTTGATCCCAATGCTTGCAACGACAACTTTATTTTTAATCTCATTACAATTTAAACAAATTCAAGAGTACATACATATTATTATTTCCTTAATTGGGACAAACTTTGAAGGCATTCCCAGGTTTCATAGAAAATATACAGATGATTTCCTTGTAGAACACAAGAAAGCTATCAACATCTAGCACCCAACACTGAACAGTAGTGTTATCGAGACATCTCATGCCATTAGAATCATGTACATAGATAGTGTTACAGAGAGACCTTGAAACATCTAGCCAACACTGCCTTCAAGCTTTAAACTCATCAACTAATTTACTTCAGCTACAAATTCTAGTCGGAGCTCGTTAAATACAACCCTACAAAAGCCATTAATAATAGCTTCCACTGCCTTCTCTGGATCAATCCCCCTCTGCTGGAAATAGAATAACTGATCTTCCCCAATTTTTGAGGTACTTGCTTCATGTTCAACACGGTCTGTTGGGTTCTTCACCTGAAAAAGTTTGTAAATATCAGAGACATAAGGGAAACAAATGCAAATCAATATTGTTACTAAAGCGTTCTACATGAATTATACAATAAAATTAAACACCATATACTTAAAACGTGTCATATGGTTGGTAGGAGAAATGCACCCGATCCTAGTTCAGAGTTCAAACTTACTGCAAAAATAGGTCAAATCTAACTAGAGAGCCCATTTCAAACTTGTTAATTCTTTGGCCCCCTGTACTGTGAGAAGGTTGTTTATTCCGGGCTTACGGAAGGTATCCAAGAAAACTCAACTAGGGACACCTCTCGTGGTTAGTTTGAGTCTGCATAAGTGGACATGGGAAACTTAAAGAGAGGGGATCCTATCTTTGTGAGACTTTGGGGAGGTATCCCGAGGTTCTACCGGCCTAGAAATTTTTCAATCCTTGCAAACCCTAGAATGTTAAATCATGTGACAAGCCCAATGCCAAAGAGAAAAAAATTTAAATGGTGTTTCCATCCATTTTCAGTAAACAAACACCAGGGTAACACAGTATGGCTAGGAAGCTTAACCCCATATACTGGCTACAGAGCTACAATGCTTCCTGCCATATCCACCCCATTTCAGAAGGATTTTCTGCCTAGAAACAGTCATAAATATATAATTTCCTGAAACATAGGAAGTATGGATTTTCTGCCTAGAAACAACCATAAATATGTAATCCTGAAACATAGAAAGTATATTAAGGACACTAATTAGTAATTATAAATTACAGTACTCACTCTGCTAATGTTATGTCTTACAGCCTGAATTAGAAGAGTGAGCAAATCTAATGAGATGTACTTTTGTAATTTGGTAATATAAGCCTCAATATATTCCAATAAAACAATAAAAAATTAAATTGTTTGTCGGGACTGAATCATTATGACTCTGGTTCATTTTTCCAGTACTTAGAAGTAAACTTGAATGACTTCTTTAAACTTTTCATGACTAATTAAACTGATATCATTCATAGAATACTTATAGTCAAACAGCCTGAATCTGTATTTTCAAACTCAAGCAACTGCTTTGTCAACGTCCCTTCACAAATATGCACAATACTCACCTGCAGACAATCAAGCCGTATGAACTTTTTCAGTTGATGTCCAAGGATAATGAACTTCATACTAAATCTGAATGGTAATTCCTGACTTTAAATGGTCCCTTGTCTAAACATTCAGCCTGTTATATCTTCTCCTTAAATAGACAAAAGCCTCTTCCTATGTCCTACCTCATTCAATATGCATCTTTTATTCTAAAATGTCTAAGCTATAAAAGTTATTGTTGGCCTGAGAAAATTTCCAGCTACTAATGTTCTATACATAATCCAGACAATGGAAAAGAAATCACATTTCTTGTGATGATAGAAAACATTTCCTGAACATATATTGCCATTTAAATTTGAACAAACAGGCATCTTGTAACTAGAAATAAAGCATAAGACTGTCAAAAGAATGTTTTTTTTTAAATATTTATAAAAGCACATGCATAAGTTTTTTAAAATGTTATGCTTAATGAATATTGCTCCCTAAGTCTACACCTATAGCATGTTGCAAAAATTACTATAATTGGAATAAGAAGTTAATGATTCTTTACTGGATGTAAATGGATTAGAGAAGTCCAATTTGCATTTTCCAGTAAACATCCATCACTATTGCAACTTTCAATCAAAATTGGGTTTTTTTTTTCCTTCCACTAAAACTCATTTATATTATCCCAAAACTTCAATGATTGCTCTTACATATATATTTGGCTCTCGTCTCTCATTATAAATAATGTTTATCTTCTTTATATATTGTTGTTGTAACAGTGAAGAAGCCCTCAATAAACCAGCAACAAACACCTTCTATGTTCAAATAATCATGGACAGCTTAAATCCTCTAAAAAATGGAATATTCAAGTAAGGAAGACATATTCTTCAGTAAGAGATAAACCTATCATGCAGGATAAATGACCACAATTAATGTTGTAATAGTATGATATAAATACAACAAAACAATACTGAATTATGGAGATATAGACCAGCCTACAATTTGACAGTAATAATGCACTATGAGGGTAAAGGGATGACATGAGATAGTGCAAAATTGAAGGGATAGCATTACTAAAAATAAAAAATATCTTGATCATGCATCTGTAGAAATTTTCAAGTGTTTTTCCCAGCATATGTGAGCTGCCTTCCTTCTCCATATTAGCAAATCACTTCTTGACTTTGATTCCTCTACCTCTGCATAATATTTCCCACTCTAGAGGTATAGAATAAAACTATCAATAGTTACTGGCAAATGGAATATTTTCTCATTGAGAATCACCTTGGACAACAATGTACTAATTTAACATTGAAATGTTTACAGGAAAATGAATTTCTTTAATTTGAGATAGTTCTGTATTTTACAGTTATGCACATTGTGAGCCTTTCTTCTTAACCTTTGAGTGTGACAATAAAATGCTATGCTGGTATGCAATACCAAGATTTTGACCACTGTATTGTAATTAATCAGAAATGTATATATTATGAATACATGAACATTTTGGTTTTGCAAAACATTTGACTTGGTTACATGGTAGGCCCTAATCCGGAGACTTAAAGGCATTGGCAATTTGAGAATTTCCTGGCAGCCATCATGCACTTATATGACACTTTCTTGAGTCATCTCTGCACAGCACACAGATTGACAGATTTTATCAAAAGAACTATTGGAGTCTTGAAAGGGTGGCCACCATCTCCCACCTTGTCTGGGATTTAGATCAATAAGTTGGAGTCTTTCCTTCATGAGCATATACAGGACATCCATGGGTGCCTCATCCACCAGCTCTTGATCTCTATTCTTCTTTTTGCTAATCATCTAATCCTTTTAATAAGTTGAGGGGCTCTAGAGACAAATGGACACATTGGTCCACTTGTATGACCTTCAACATTTACCAGTCAACCTTGGTAAACCAAGGTTTTCTTTTTAAAGATACTTATATTTACAAGAAGAGAAAACAAAAGGAAAAAGGGTATCTACAAAGGTATTTACATCCTCTTTCTTAAAGGAACAAGAACAAAAATAAAATCCCAATAAGAAACAAAGTCTCGCAACTTGATGTCCTTGATCACCAAAAACCCTTTTGCCAACAGCTACATATGTACCTCTTCTTTCCACAAAGGAGAAAAAAAAAAGTTACTATCTTCAATAGATCAAAAAAGGTCTTCTCAGATTACTATATTTTCTTCAAAAAGAGACCATGATTACTAGGTCATTTACATAATTGGAGATTCAGTTTTCAGGACCTTATTAAAGTTTGAGCCTTGAGGCATGCTCTTCAGCCCTAGCTATTCAGATTTTTGTTGGGGAGAAAACTCATAAACACGTCTTATACTATGTCAAGATACCATTCATATGTGCAATATGTCGTGTCTATGGAAACATTGTGGATGACTGTTTGCACCCATATTTGTCCAGAAAGTTTGGCAATGTAAGGAAATTCAAATAAATAGAGGAGATTTGGGTGAAGGATCAAAAGAAGCAAGAGGTATGGAGATCCAAATGAATATCTTACTCTTAGGAGAACCTAAGCCTTTCCTTGACATTGGAGAGAAAATAAACTCAAATGAAGAAAAGGATTCATCAAAATATAGAAGAGACTATTTCAAAATATAGAAGAGCCGGCATTTCTGTTAGTGAAAAATCATAATCACCAATCATCCAAAACATTTTATCATCATCCAAGATCACTTGACTGCTCCAAAACAATTCATAGACTGAAGTCTTCTTCATCGCAGTTGTGTTTGACTGAGGAAAATTCATGGCTAGGTTTTTATTCTTTATCTCTTCCCTAGTGTGGCAGCTCTAAGCCTACTAGGCTTCTTCCTTCACAGCACATAGTAGCTCACGGTGGAGGGTAGTCTCAGTGGTGAGGAGTAGTAGCATCAGAGCTGCTATAGCTCATGGTCAAGGCTTGTTACAGCAGCAGCAGCTCTTGGTGGTGAGAGCAGAGCTCATGGTGGGGGCTATCTACAGCGGTAGCATCTCACAGTGGTGGGACCAGAGCTCACCGTGTGGAGTCTGAGGTAGCAGCAGCAGGATGCCAAGGTAGAAGCAGCCCACGAAGGCAGCAATAGGCTGCCAGCAGCCTTCACTAAGGTGGTAGCAGGTACAGGGAGGTGCAGTATATTAGTAGTGATAAATAATGAGAGTGCCAACTCAATTCCTAACAGCTAAAAGCTAAAAGAGTAAGGAAAGAAGCTACATATTAACATGAAATTAAAAGGCAAAAGTATATGACTATATCTATCAGTACAATGTAGAGTGGCCTACTCCACAGTCACAGTCTAAGTAGAGATAGAGGCAGAAGTGGAATATACGCATGCATGTAAACAGGCTTAAAATACTTCCAAATGTATCAATTCATAAAGTTTCTAGTATCTAACTAAGATTAACCCAACTTCCAATTATGATCTTCTGCACATAATGGCCATCAAGTGGACAGTCTAACTTTATTATTCAAATTCCTAATAGCATAATATTTAAATTTTAAACAAGCTTACCAACCAAATGGAAAAGCATTTACAGATCCAAGCAACACCATGGCTCTCACTATAGTTACTAATGAAAATAGAAATACATAAAAACTTTCAACTATCATCCAAGCAATGGAAGAACTATAGGGATTTTAACAAAACGTTGTATAAAGCTTGACTCCTTAATTTCAAAGACTGGAAACTTATGTGGAACTTGCATGGATAGTGAAACAAAACAATAAGAAAATTGGGAAACAAGGTAATGAAGAAACCAAGTTCAAAACAAGGAAATGGTAGGTAAAAGTTGGCCCATAAAACAACAAACTGGGATTGCATAATGTACTGGGAAAAATATTAAATAAGAATAACCCAAGTCCAGTGCCAACAGGAAGTCAAAAGAATAACACTGTTCAGAGTTGCAACAAACAATAGCTACATAGGTCTAAAATGTCTGTCTCTGACAGACCTGGCCTTGAAAGCAACCCAACAAATCTTTTGCTGACAGGCAATTCATAAAACTTGTCATAGTTTTTCCCAAAATGGTTGACCCCAAACGGTTTTACAAAGAAGACTTTCGCATCATCTAAAAACATTACCACGGGAGATGATAGACAGGATTTGTATGCTAGAATAATGATGATGGGAAAATGTAATGAAGGGCCTCTCAATCCTGAATTTTAAGGGGTGTGTCTCTCTTTCCATCTTTTCCAGATACATTTTCATCCCACCCAATAAAAAATGCATCTTTTTTATGTGATCATAAAACCTATTGTACTATATGGTTCAGAGATTTCAGGGCCAGTGTAGGACGTGAGGCTCGAGCACAAACTTAGTGAAACATCACACCCTACACAAGAGACCATGAGGCAACCTCCTCCTACTACTCTACACTGCATAGAAGGACTTCCACCTATTGTCTTTCTTAGCATAGGGCTTGCTGACAGGTGCTTGTCACAGATTTTCTTCCCACTCAAAGGGATTCATCGACCTTGTATGTCATGGGAAGTACAATACAGGGTTCCCCAACTTCTTTCCCTCCGAGATAGTTCAACCAAGATTTCTCAGCCCTAGCCATTCTCTGGAGGAGATTATCAAGATAATTATTGGCACAATGGTGGTGGTGGATGATGATGGCTCCTCTTTTAATTTGGATACTGACCATGAATTTGATGTTGCTTTTCCACTACAGTCTTGGTTACTTTATGGAGGACCTGTCATAGCACCGCTGTTTCTAGGATGATTTCTTCTCCCAGATTGTTATATGTGTCACTTTCTATAGTTACCTTGTTGGGTTTCCTCCTTTTTTTCTATATTATTGTCCCATTCTTTCTTCTAGAGTTTCCTTAACCTCAGATTTTAGAACTATGAAGGACCTGCTCTAGGAAATCCCGAGTCCTTACTCTAGTTGCCAAATGTTGTTCTTCCTAGTCCAATTGAACCATTCTGGCCATTTAAGAACATTAATATAACTTCATTTCATTTCATGACTC